>PVKS010002087.1:0-124832 GCA_004027875.1 Aplodontia rufa
ATTAGGGATGAGTCCACCATATGACCCTGCTATTCCACTCCTGGGTATCTTTCCAGGGGACTTAGAATCAGCACATTACAGTGACACAGCAATATCGATGTTCATAGCAGCACAATTTACTATTGCTAGGCTATGGAAACAACCCCGATGTCCCTCACTGGAAGAATGGATCCAAAAACTGTGGTACATTTATACCATGTAATATTACACAGCAATTAGAAACAATGATATTGCAGCCTTCGAAGGTAAATGGTTGGCTACGGAAGAGATCATGATGAGTAAAATTAGTTAACCCAGAGATCTAAGGGTCGATTGTCTCCACTGATCTGTGGAGGTAGGGATTAGACCCTGGAAAATGAGAAAGTTGGTCTAGTAGCATGAGTTAAATCCAGATAAGATGTAATGCTTTACAATCTAATACTTTTTTTAGAGATATAGTGGGAAGGGGAAGGGAGGGATAAGGGAGGGTAATTGGGGGGGGGGCACTACTGGGGATAATTGCAATATCCAGAATATATACACATTTTATATTATTTTGTTAAAATCTTGTAAGGTTGTTCAAAAATAAAAAAAATTAAAAATTATTAAAAAAAAGAATGGGGAAGAAATTTTAAAAAAATAAATAAATAAAAAATGGGCTGGGAATGTGGCTCACTGGTTAAGTACCCCTGGGTTCAAACCCCAGTACCTAAACAAACACACAAACAAACAAGCAAAGGAAGATCTGTAGTGGAGGAAGGAAACTGGGAGGGAGAGGAGAGGGAAAACATTGTGTGGGACAAGAGGAATTGAAATCAAATTCCATACATGTGTGATTTTTGTCAAAATGAACCCAACATTTTGATGTGTAACTATCATGCTTTAATTTAAAAAAAATTAAAGAGCCACAAAGAACATTAGGCAATTAATAAATGCATTAGAATATCATCAAAAAAGACATACTAGATGGAAACCATGATAAAGGCAAAATACTTGAAAAAAGTCACGTATGCACACGAAGAAGTCAGAAGCTAAGCAAATAAACATGGAAGAAGAGATGTGGAAGACAAACAGCTTTTTAATAAAGAAAATTGCTGTCCTGTTCCTGAAAAACAGAAGCCAACAGGTCATAGAACTACAAGAAAGGCTACAGGAGCCTGGTACTCTGGTGTCACCAGAGGTAGCCAAGCCCTGCCAGCTCTGCCTTCTCCAGACTTCTAGCCCAACCCTTGTGGAAGCTCAGTTGGCTGAGTCTGTCACCTGATCCCCACAAGCTTTCAGGCTTTCATATCCCTTCCATCCAGCCTATTCTTCCCAGTGTCACAACACTTCTGTCACATTGTCACTGGTGTCCTTAGCCTTACTCCTAAATCTTTTTGTTTTTAGCAGGGTGTAGTGGTGCACACCTGCAATCCCAGTGACTTGGAAGGCTGAGGCAGGAGGATTACAAGTTCAAGACCTGCCTGAGCAACTTAGGGAGACCCTTTCTCAAAAAATAAAAAGGGGAGCTGGAACAGTGACTCAGTGGTTACGGCACTTGCCTGGCCTGTGCGAAGACGAGGGTTCGAACCCCAGCCCCATATATGTAATAAAGTGTCAGAGCAACAAAGACCACATGAAAAACTAAATAAAATTGACTCTTTCTCTCACTGTCCTCTCTCTTTAAAAAAATAAAATAAAAATAAAAATAAAAAGGGCTGGTGATGCCATTTTGTGGCAAAGTGCCCCTGGGTTCTAACCCCAGTACTGCAAAGAAGCAAAACAAAATAACAAAAAGCACCTTATCCATAACCTGCCCTTTCCTTCATCTTTCACTGCGGACCACTGGCAAACTCCCAACTGTACACTGTGTTACCCTTTTATATTCTCTGATTCTACATGAGGGCTCAACACTTCTGTAGAAAACTCCCAACTTCATCCAACAGTGTTCCTAAGTTCAAGAGCAGTCAGGTAGGTAGTTCTCCCTCTTATGAAGTTGGCTTTCTTGGCACCACAGGTCTTTCCTGGCGACAGCATGTGAACCCCTGGTTCTTCCCTCACAACCCAACACCTCCAAGCAGCAGCAGATCTCTCCATCTCCTCTTCTTTGGTCCCTCTGTCTTGCTCTCACAAATGCACAAACCTTTTCATATCTTGTCATGCCCTCTTCCTCTTCTCTGATGCCAGTGGCTCAGAGGGAGGAGAAATCCCTACTCCAGTTAATGAATCCTGTTGATTCTTCTAGGACCCGAGTCCTTGGGTTACCACAATGCTATTTCCCCACTGTAGTCTTAGCTCCTTCTGCCTACTGGCTCTTTTTTGCCCCCCTTCCTTTCCAGTTAAAAGTCACCACAACACTGTTCTTCAGTGTTTCACAGGAAACCTGATGGGCAAAAATATAATAGTACAAATCAGCATTTCAAGGAATAATTTCTGCTCATCTGTCTGGTAGCATTATCACACGTTCACATTCGAGTGAATTGATTTTATAAAAAATGAATTTACAGGTCTTATTATTTTGACTTTGGCAAATGATCTGTCACGATACTGAGACACATGAGAAACCTGAGTTTGAAAAAGGCATCTGGATATTCTCGATAGAAAACAGCTGTTGTGAATGTGGCCTGAGTGGTAGCACCTACAGGTGATCACTCTCTCTCAGAGATTGCATGTTCAGTGACAGATGCAATGAGACAAGTTCCATTTCAATATTTTTTATTTAACACAGTACTCCAGATATATCAATTCACAATTCTCAAGGGATGCCATACTACAAATCACACTCTCCTATATTCATATCTATTTAGTCACAGGACACATATAGTATAAACTAATAATTACATACCACTTATAGACTATTCTCAATGCAATAAGCTTAAGGCAATAGACAAGGAAGAATTAACTCATTGTCCGCTCACCAGCATCGGGGTGATGTCCATGGTTACTAGCAGAATGCAAGCAGAGTTCTCGGGCAGGCAGGTCAGGCACTCTCCAGGGTGAGTGAGGTCAAATTGCAGGGAGCCTGATCAGGCAGGACTGAGCACTCTCCAGCCAGAGCTAAGGTCAGGCACTCTCCAGGCTGAGTTGCTGGGTTTGATGACAGGTCAAAGGGGTTGCAGGTTGCCAGGGGATGGAGATGAGGTATGCAAAGGGCATAAGGACCAATGTCAATACGCTTCCATTGTGGTGCATGTCTGCTTCCTGGGTTGCAGGCTACCTTGGTTTTTATCCTCTTTTCATGAGGTTTGGGTCCCAGCTTACACCTTCTCATTAGTATGCATTTTTGGGTAACACCTCCTCATTGGTATAGATTTTTGGGTAACACCTCCTCATTTGTATGGATTTTGGGTAAGCCTTACTTGGTTAGCATGATAAGGGTCCTGGCAAGGGAAGTTTCAGGCACATTGTGAGGACTGCCTTACAGCTGTTAATCTGCTGCCTTTAGGAGTTTACTGCTATCTGGTACAGAGCAGGTGGCTGAGTTGCTTCACTGTGTGACTTGCGTTTTGGAAGCTTGCTCTGTGTACTACACCTTGTCTGTCTACTCTGGACAACAGCTATTTTCTCTTTTTTGTATTTTTAACTTATGTTTCCCAAGTAATCCTGTAAAGTATTCTCTTAAAACAGAGAATTTTAAAAACAGCAGTTTTGTATAAAACCAAGAAGTGTAGAAGAGATTTTCTGGTAAGGCACATCTGAGTAAAAAAAAGAGCTGTAGTTGCTGCCCTGGCTGACTGCAATCTGCTGGGAGCTCCAGTGGCCATTAGGATGCTGCCTCCCTGGCCTGTCCTAGGAGGGCTTTCCAAGGAAGACACATTACTTAGGCAAGATATGTAATGGAGCTTCAACGGTGCTCAACTTTGAGGTACTTTTACTATTTTCTTCTTTTTGAGTTCAGGAATAGATGCAAATGACACTTTCAGGAAGACTTAAATCTTGGAAATATCTGGATAATATAGTAGTTCTTTCTGTGGAGTACTGGATTGTAAGGAAGAAGAAAAAAGAAAGAGGAAAGAAGGGAAAAGGAGAAGGGGAAAAATATTAACAGCAATAAGCTAGAAATAGTCTGTGTGTCCAAAGTCCAAGAAAATAGGACAAAAGAAAAGAGAAAAAGGTGCAAAGAGAAAAATACTACACAAATACAAGAAAGAGCTACTGTTTACAAATAAACATGAGCCACAGAAGTGGAACTGTGAGCACTAAGAGTCCACATCACCCCCTAGATCAAGTTGGGCTCTGGGTGCAGATAGCAGAGAAATCAATATTACCAGGTGTTCACCTGTCCGTAGGCTGAGCACAAGCCTGAACCAGCCTGTAGGAGGATGGATAGCACATGGACCAAATCTGAGACACCTGCTTATTCTTGGGGGTCTACCGTACAGCAGCCATGCTGGCCAACAACCAGGAATATGAGTGATCCATGAGATCCAAACCTGCCCACAGGTGATCAAAGAGAGTAATAAATGCATTAAAAAAAAAAAAAAAGAAAACTTGTAGCCTGGCATGGAGGCACACGCTTTTAAATCCCAACAACTCAGGAGGCTGAGGCAGGAAAATCACAAGTTCAAGGCCAGTCTCAGAAATTCAGTGAGGCCCTAAGCAACTTAGCAAGACCCTATCTCAAAATAAAAAATAAAAAGGGCTAGAGATGTGGTAAAGTGCCTCTGGGTTCAATGCCTAGTATCCAAAACAAACAGACAGGACTGGAGCGGCGGCTCAATGGTTATGGTGCTTGCGCAGCATGCCCGAGTACATGAGTTCAAACCCCAGCATCACATACACAACAAAGTCTTAGAGCAATGAAAGCCACATGAAAAACTAAATAAAAAATTGTTTCTCTTTCTGTCCCTCTCTCTTTAAAACAAGCAAACCAACAAAAATACCCAAAACTCTTGTAAAGTGAACGAATACAAAATAAAAGCCCTAAGCAAAGCTAAAAGACAATGGTGAAGAGGGAGAAAAATATATACAACTGGAAAAAAGGTAAAGAATTAATTATTAATATAAAGTCCTAAAAACTGACACAAGTTCACTAAAAAAGGAAAAGGTGCAAATGCTATGAACAATTAAAAATTCAAATGACCCTTAAACATGGAAACTACCAACTTGAGGGAGATGCAAATTACACAGCCTTATAATGTTTCCTTGCTCATGCGTCTGACTAGCAAATATCCCAAAATTTGATGGTAGAATCTGCTTGGAAGGCAAAATGTTTTATCTTGTGGGGGAAGGTCTGGCAATATCCTGGAGTATCTACCCTTTAAAGATTTGGCTGTTTCACTCCTAGGAAAACTACTCACAGAGAGACTGGTAAAAATGTGAAATGACATAAGCAAGAGGATTTCTATTGTGAAATTATTCTAATACCAAAAGAAGGAAAACAAGTCAAATGTCTACCTGTAGGTAACAGATTTAATAGATTATACAACATCTACACAATGGAGAAGAAAAAACGAGGAAGACATCTGTAAAAATAAATGTGTTAGAAATACATAAACTGCTATCATATATTACCATATGCTTTCCATATGGCTTATATGGTAGGTGTATGTTTAACTTTTTAAGAAAATGCCAAACTGTTTCCTAAGTGGTTTGTACCATTTTATATTTTATGTGAAATGTAAGGAAGTTCCAGATGCCAACATCATTGCCAACAATACAGCCTTTTTAATGCTAGCCATCCTCATAGCTGTTTTTGTGGTTTCAATTTGCATTTCCTTAATGACTAATAATGTGAATATTTTTTTCATGTGTTCATTTGCCATCTTTGTTTTCTAGGGAAATCTGCTCAAATCTCTTGAATATCTTTCAACTAGGTTGTTTAGTTTTCTTATTTACTATTGAGTTTTGAGAGTTCTTTAAATATTTTAGACACAAGTCCTGTATCAGATGTATGACTTGAACACATTTTCTGCCAACCTGGGGCCTACCTTTTCTTTCTCTTTACTGTGGTTTTTGAAAACCAAAATAGTAGAAATTTATATGAAATTCCCCATACAATTGTCCCTCAGTATCCTTCAGGGATTGGCTCCAGGTCCCACAGATTCTGGTACCCACAGATACTCAAGTACCTAATGTAAAAAGGTATGGTATTTGCATATAACCTAAGCACATACTCTTGCATACTTATAAATCATCTCCACATTACTCATAACTAATACAATGTAAACATCTATATAAATAGCTGTTAGGCTATAATATTTATGGCAAGAAAAATGTCTACATATGTTCAGAACAAGAATCAATTTTATTCCAAGCATTTTCAATCTGAAGCTGATTAAATGTGGGCTGTGGAACTCTCAGATATAGACAACCAGCTATTTGTCCATTTTTTTCTTGTATGGATCATGTTTTTGGTGTCTTACAGAAGGGATCTTCAATTTCTAACTCCAGATCAGAAGGATTCTTTCCTCTAAACTTAGTTGTAGGAGTTTCTATTTTTAGGCTTTATATTTAGGTATCTGATCCATTTTTGTTAATTTTTACATACGGTGAGTAATGGATTGAAGTTCATTCATTTGAATATGGATACCCAATAGATAAAACGACTATTCTTTCCTCAATGAACTGCCTTTGCACCATACTTTATTTTTAAATATTTAAATTTGTATTAGTTATTATTTTTGTGTTTCCGGTGCAAAATATCTCAAAATGAAGCATTAATTTCTTATCCTAAAAATGTGTATGATTATCAGAAATATAAGAAGGGAAAATAAAAAAAAAATGTACCTAACAATGCTGAATTTCTGCCAAAAGTCAAAAGACATAATACAAAGGAAGCCTGTGCAGGGCAGGGGTGGAAAGGAGGCCTAGGTTGTGTATATGGCTCTGGGAGGGGAAATAGAAATTTAAATTCCTGGCAGGTAAGCCTCATGCTTTCAGCATCTCTGACTGATGGAACAGTAATTTTTGTCCTTACTGTTTCACACTAAAATGCAGTTATTTACACATACACATTATTATTAGTGGACTAGCATAATGGCATGTTTTGCTCAAAGACAACAGTGGGACAAAGCTTGCATGTCTGTAGTACAGAGTTCCATTTCAGTGTTTAAATAGAGAAAAACAATAATAAGCATAGAAAATATTATTTCTGAACACTGATCTAGAGTTCAACAGGAGGCAGCACAGGGACTTCTGAAGCCACAGGGACTCTGATGCAACTAAGAAAGAATATTTTACAAATGATCTCATCAAGGCCCTTTTCCTGTAACCTCATCCCTGTGGCTATTCTTTAGATATTTTTTTTTTGTAGTAGTAACCTCAGATGGGCAAAGTAAGATACATTAAGACCATACTTAATGCTCAGATATTCTTTATACCTTTGCTCATGTTTATGAATATTACAAATAAAAGTGTACCATGTTCTACATGTGTTTATCAACCTCTGTTTAATTTTAAACAAATTTAAAAAGACTTTTCAAAGGGCTGGAGCAGTAGCTCGGCGGTTATTTGCCTGGCATGAGCAAGGATGCAGGTTCGAACCCCAGCCCCAAGTACACAATGGAGTGTGTAGCAACAAACGTCACATGAAAAACTAAATAAAAATTGGTTCTTTCTCTCTCTCTCTCTCTCTGTCCCTTTCTCTTAAAAAAAAAAAAAGACTTTTCAAAAAATTCAGGGGTTTCTTAAAAGTTATAGCTTCTACTAATCTCTTCTTTCAGAAAGAAGAAAAGAAATTTGAAGAAATGAAAAAATTGCCTATAGGCCAAATGTGGAATGGAAAAGAAATTGCTACTCCAAGGCAGAAATGGAGACAGAGCTCCCATGCTGGCAGGGCCCCTCCTCACATGCATATTTGCCTCATCCATTCTCCAGGATGTACATCTGTCCTGGCTTGCTACTGGATGTGGGTTTTTCTCACTCTAGAAATTCCTTCTAATATCACACTCAAATTGAACCATTCTGTAGCGAGCCCAACAGCTACTGTACCATTCAGCTAAGACAACATTTATATATTGCATATGCAGGGTCCTTGTTTCTCTGCAGATCCTGTGAAAAAATCACTTGTACCTTGCCATTTCCACACTCACAGGTGAGTCTCTGGTATCCTCAGGGAGCTGCCAGATGGCTGAACCAGCAGCTCTTTTTGTTAGTATCTGATTCTAGATCACTATGGAGTATTTTTGTCAATGCTACATATTTGTGGCAACTTGGTACTCTGAATATCCTTACTCTAATGCTAAATTAGGCAACTTTTATTAAAAGCTTTTCTAAAAAAAAACATTGAGGACATATTATGTTTTCTTCTCTCTGAAAGACAGCATCCATGTTGTAAAATTCATTCAATAGGAAAAATTTTCAAGTTTCCATTATCGAATGAATTACTGGTATCTTCCACCTTTTGGTGGCAGATGGACAGTCAAGCATATCAACCCAACACCTAAGAGCTCTGTTTCCTGCAACACAGAAATGGATGTAGCTCTCTGTTCTAGAGCATTACACATAACCCACTGGCTGCTGGGAAGTCAAGTAAGTGCCAGATAAAGAAATCACTTGTGAACACAACCACAACTTCCTTCTGTACAGGCACAGGCCGTGAGTCCACCTAAGACCTTTGCTGTGACAGAACAGAGAGGGCACAGTCCCTGGGAGTCCAGACTTGGGGTTGCTGGGTTACCACAGGGACAACATTTTACTTTAGTGACTCTTAGTTTCACTATTTATGAGGTGAGGAAGATGGAATGATCTTGCCTTTGTAAATATTCCATGAAGTTAGCCATGAGGCAGAGCACCAGTGCTCTGAACCCCTATGATGGCAAATGCCTCCCAACATTTGGGGTGCAGTGACACAGTCCAAGCACTAGGCTCTCACCAAGAAATAAGCTCTTTTCCAGTACCGAGAAACCAATCCTTCTCCAGTAAAGAGGCTCTGCCTCCTCTCATAGGTCTTTCTACAACAAAGAAGACACCAGTGTGAAAATTCATGCCTGCACTGTTTTCCGAGTATGAACACTCACAGGAGATTGATTCATGTGGGGTCTGTTCTACTTACAAAGGAGCTGGGTTTCTGAGAGGAGCCACTGGAGAATGGTAAATACAAGTCAATCATGGCTGATCAAGTATTCATTATAAAAGCCAGAAGCTGTGGTTTCCACTGATATAAGCTCCCAAAGAGCCTGTAAAAGAAAAAGGGAAATGGAGCCAAATGTGGAGTGCATGCTAGGACAGAGGAAACTTCTCATTTACTCTCTTTCATCCCTAAGAAGATGATGGCCCAGTGAACTCCACTCAACAACTCTATGGATCAGTTTTTATACTGACCAAGCAAGGAATAATTCGAAATGCCCCCTCTATGTGCTATTATTATATACAGTTGGCCCTGGTACCCATGAGGTCCACATCCACAGATTCAACTAACCACAGACTGGGGAGGGGAAAAAGAAAAACTGCATCTCTACTGAACATGTATAGACTTTTTCTTGTTTTGTCCTTATTCTCTAAACAATACATCATTAACAACTATTTACATAGTATTTAGATTGTCTTAAGTATTATAATCTAGAGATGATTTAAAGTATAAGGGAGAATATATGAAAGTTATATTTAAATACACCAGGTTATGTAAGAGCATTCTCAGACTTAGATATCCACAGAGTAAAGAGGATCCCAGAACCAATCACTAACAAATGCTAAGGAACAACTGTAGTTATAATGTAATAAGGTATTAGTTAATTTTCCTCTGATCCAATTCCTTCAACATTCTGTTGTTAAATGGTTCTTTTATATATACCTGAACCACAAAAGCTGTTGAGGAAATCCACCGATCTACCAACCAACCTTTTTTTTTTTTTTACTTTTCTCTTTAAATATTAGAGGAAAAAGCAGAAATTATTAAAAAAAACTTTAATATATGATCAAAGAACAACTACCTGGAAATAATGATACTTGGGGGGAGGGGGCTAAAACAGCAAACAGAGGACATGAATCTGCAGCTTATTACATGCCAGGCCCTGTTTTAAGAATATATACACTCATTTAATTCCCATACCAAGCCTCTGAAGTAGGGCCACAATCCTCACTACATAGATGGGGGAGGACCCAGGGCCTAGAGGCAGGCCTGGCAGGCTAACCATGCACACATACCAGCACGCTACCTCTTCTGTATCTCTACGGATAATAGTCCTGTTCTTTGCAGTGTTCTAACTCCACAGGGCTAGGAGCAAGTGAACCACTTGGGTAACCAAGGCAGTAAGATACTGCAAACAAAAAGCCAGCATAATACCTGAAATACTACACTATTAATGGTAAGATATCACTGGGAATGGATACAACATGTGCTAACAAAACCAGAATCAAGGTAACATAAAAGCCCAGGAAAGTAAAGCCATTAACACTGATCTTTTAATATGGAGGTGCCAAATCTTTTAATTTTTCACATTTTGATTACTGTGGACTATTATCACGTATACTACAGATGTACAGATGTGTATTTAATGAGAATAAGCAAACTTTCTGCTTCTACACTATTACTACTAATGACTTCTGTTTTTTATTTCTACCTTTTAAGTTTAATGTACGATATTTTTAGTTTTAAAAAAAGGATTACACAGGGACTGGAACAGTGGCTCAGCAGTTATAAGACTGGCATGTGTGAGTAGCTAGGTTCAAACCCAAGCACCACATATACAGTGAAGTGTCCATGCAACAAAATCCACATGAAAAAATAAATAAAACTGACTCTTTCTCACTGTCACTACTCAAAATAAATATATATATATATATATATATATATAGCCATTTACTCTTTAGAAAATAACTCATCATACAATTCCTCTTAAAGTTTAAAGATCCTTTCATTGCTTATAAGGAATTTTAAAACAATCTTTTAGAAATACAAAATGAAAATCAAGTTTGTACCTAATAACCATTTTAACCTCAGACTACAAATGCTAAGTGACATCCTACTCAAGGGAAATCTGGCAAAAGTAATCTGGCAGTTACCATTCTCATGTTTGACAAGATGCAAAGATTTGGAGTCTTTCTATATGGTATAGTATGAAGTGAGCAAAAAACTAGAACTTTGGAAATTTATCAGATATTCTCATTTCAAATACTCATATTTATCAATAAATCTTGACCTATGTCCTAAAAACCAAGCCTACAAAATATCTTCCCTTGGATTAAGTGTGTCAGATACTCATATTTATCAATAAACCTTGTCCTGTGTCCTAAAAACCAAGCCTATAAAAAATCTTCCTTTGTATTAAGTTTGTAACATATTCCTTAGAATCTCTGTGAAAGCAGAGAATAAATTATGAGGGTACAATTAAAAACTCAAGAAGTGCCAGATGTGGTGAAGAATACCTGCAATCCCAGCAGAGACAGAAGGATGGCAAGTTCAAGGCCAGCCTAGACAACTAAGACAAAGTCCTGTCTTAAAATAAAACTTTTAAGGGCTGAGGGCAGAGAGCTTAATGGTAGAGTACTAGCCTAGCATGCCTGAGGCCCTGGGTTCAATCCCCCATACTGCAAAAATCAAACAAACAAACAAAAAAACCTCAAGCAATAAACTTAAGAGTATTTTCCATGAGACCAAAGCTATACTGTGATCATCTCAATAAGCCTCCTTGTCCAGAACAAGAATCTGTTTACACTGAACCAAATCTTTGTCAGCATGGTGAGAAGTGGGGCTTTTGTGGATGTGTGGCTCTTCTGTGATCCCAAATCCTGATCTCTGGAGAGCTAGGGAGGCCTATAGCCAGAAGGAATTCTGCAAGCTGCTCACTGAGGCAGTTTGCTTAGCTCTTCTGCAGTTTCTGAGTGAATTAACACTCAGAACCTCTTTCTGGGTAGTACATCAAGATTATCTAAATATATCACCATGTAATATCATAAAGTGTTGAGACAAGTAATTGTTCTGCATTCAAATTGTATTTTAATGATGTGAAATATAACATGATTCGAATATACTGGAAGAAATTAACATAAGAAGTCAAGTAAGCAAGCTAAGTAAAGAGGGAAAACAATCACATTCCTAATGAAAACGGAAATAAAACTAATGTTCTTTCTGGCATAAAGATTCATACACAAATAAAACAGAAGAAAGAACATTAACAATGTAAACAGATTGTCGTAGACATCCAGGCTTATTTTGGAAATCAGATCAGGAAAGGCTGGACATGTGTGAAGAAGGTGGGATGGTGGGATGGGCAAAGCTGGGAAGCGAAATTAAATCTACAGTACCCAGATGAGTTTATACTTTCACCAAAATAAAATTAATCTGGAAATCACATCAAGATAATGCACTGAGGAAAGGACAGACTCCCAGAGTCTAACTACATCAGCTGAGGTGGAAGGTAATCCAAGTCTGAATTAAGAGGATGGCAGGAGAAACAAACATAATTCTAAAAATAAGAGACAGGTCATCTAAAATAGCAAACTGCCCAATGTCCCTTCAGTTAATGTAAAATGTCAAGAACTGTCCACAGTGGCAGCCATTTATGTGCCATCAGTGCAGTTACGTTTACACTGCAAAAACCACTTCCATAATACAAGAGTATTTTTCTAAACTAACAAAAATCCTAAATGGCAGAAAGATACAATTAATGCCTAAGATCAAATATCCTTAATACCTGTGTCTTTGGTAAAGGTTCAAAGATTTGGTTTCCATGTCTTTTCTATGAAAGTGATTTGTCTTTTAGGCTTGATGGAGAAGTAAGAGACAACACAATAATTCTTATCCCAGCATCTGACACACACCACAAACTCAAACGTCTACTGAATCTAATGCTTATAGACTGGAATTGAAATGTTTCAAACTAGTCCAAAAGATGGAATGAGGTTTAAGTTTACAGGAGTGCTAAAAGTTCCTATTTGAGCAAGATATTTGGAATTTTAAGTCTCCAAGCAATCTTATAAAGTCACAAAATATATATATATATACACATATATATGTGTGTGTATATACAATGTTTATATTTCTTAATGTCAGAGCAGACTAATGCTGGCATGATACTAACTCTCAGAATAATAAATATAATTGTAGTTAAACACAATGTAAGAAATTTCATGTTTGGGGCTGGAGTGGTAACTCAGCAGTTACAGCACCTGCCTGGCATGCATGAGGATGCGGGTTTGAACCTCAGCACCACATAACACCATGAAGAGTCTGAGCAACTAAAGCCACATGAAAAACTAAATAAAAATTGATTCTCTCTTTCCCTCTCTCTCTCACTGTCCCTTCTCTTTAAAGAAAAAAAAAATTCATGTTCAAAACAACCCAAGTGATAATCTGCATTCCTGATGATATCTTTTATGATTTTTTTTTTTAGTTTAATACCTACAATTTAAACTGTCCTCTAGAGCACTTTTTCTCTGACGGCATCATGAAGTACAGTAACGTCAGTATTTCATCTCCTCTACTACACAGCTTCTAATTTGCTTCCCACATGTGTAATCTCTGAATGGTGGCAGAGCTACAAAAGAACGTGCTTTTAAAAAGAAAGAGTTTTGCACAGCTGCTTGCAATAAAATAACCAAACTTCACAGCAAGCACTGATTAAGAGAAATATAGTAACAGATGCCTAAGTCTGAAATAGATCTGAGAAAAACTGTTATAGAAGACATTTCCATGACTGTCCTGACAAGCAATTTTTAATGATTAAGTAAGCCTATGCATGTACATGTACACATTTATATAAAAGCTATTTATAATGTCCTTTTATAAGCTAATGCAGTCATAAAATAAAAATTTTATTATAAACTATAAAATGCTAACTTGGTACACAGTAAAATTACCTTTATTATTTAAAACCAAATATACTTTGAATTAACTTGGAAAATATCATTTTTTTTCCACTGTCAAAAACAAACTAATTACTCATGAATTGAAGCATGATAAGTTATGCAATTCTATTTTAAAAGTAGATAATTAAAGGATAAGCTCTAAGTTCTGGCATTTTATCTTCCATTCTACAGGAATTAAATGTAATCAAATTTAAATAATGTCATATAAATATTTTATTTCAGTTTTGTTTTATTTTAGAATCAAGACAAACTGATCATTTGTAATTTATGGAAGTACTTGAAACTGCTTTTGGCTAGTCTATTAAATCAGTTAGTGAAGCTTAAACTGTAAGACAAATACAATCTACCCAGACTGCAGCAATTAAGTTTACGATTTATTTAGTGGCATACACTAATACTTTATGAAATTTGTCCTAAAATAATATTTGTTAATGTAACCATGACCAAGATGATTTAAAAATCCTTCCTTCTATAATGATGTAACAGGTGGAACTGCACTGTTGGCCCAAACTAAAGACCAATCTTTGGGAGCAACAGCACAAGCAGATAACAGCCCTTCTATACATACCCTGACCATGTATGTGAGGGTAAATTTCTGGAATGTCAATTGTGCACCATTGTTCTGTGTGTTTAGGACCATGCCACTTTGGTTTGGGTCTTACTATAGTAACTCTTGAAATCAGGCATTCAGTTGACTTTGTTCTTTGTATTTCCATAAAAGTTTAGAATCACCTTGTTGTTCACATTTAAAAAATGTTGCTAGGATTTTAACTAGAAATTCACTGATTTTATACAGATTAATTTGAAGAGATGTGACAGCTTTAAAATATTGCATTTGCTGATCTACACACCTTATCTTTCGCCAATTAATTAAGACTTCTTTCATTTCTCTCAACCATGTTACTTTTGAGTATGAAGGCTTTTTATGTCTGGTAAATTTATTTACTATTTCATGGTTTTTAATGCTAAAGCAAATGGCAGTGATTATCTGAATTTCACTTAACTACATTCACTGTTAGTACATATAAATAAGATTCATTTCATATTTTGACCTTACGTACAAAGCTCCTACTCAATTCATTTAATACTAATAATGTTTTTGGTAGAGGATTTCAGATTGTCTCTGAAAGTGATCATGACATCTGTGAATGGAAAGCAGAATCGAAACTCTATAATCTGTATGTCTTTTACACTTTTTCTTGTTTGTACTGCACTGACTAGAATTTATAGTACAATGATGAATAGAAAATAAGAGTGAACATTTACTTGCTTCCATTTTTGGCAGGAAGGTGTTCAGTTTTGCATCATTAAATATTTTAGCTGGAGATATTTTGTAAAGGAGCTTTATCAGGTTGCAATTTACAGTTTTTCCTTTTAATCATGAATCAATAATGAATTCTATCAAAAGGTTTTCTTGCAAATATTGAGATCATTTCACTGTTTTCATTTTTCCCCCTGTTAATATGATAAATTATAAGGACTGATTTATACATGAAATAATGGCTAGGGATGTAGCTCAGTGGTGGAGTACTTGTCTGGTGTCTTGGGTTGGATTCCCAGCATTGCCAAAAAATAAAATCTTTCATAAATGAGGTAAGTCGTACTTTGTCATTTTAATTTTTATTGCCTTGATGTGCTAAAATTTAGAAATCTATGTTCATTAAGGATTCTGGACTATAGATTTCTTTCCTTACAATATCTTTGTTAGATTTTAGTAGGAAGGTAATTCAAGCCTCATAAAATAAGTTGGAAAACATTCTCTCCTCTATCTTTTGGAAGAGCTTGAATAGAATTGGTAACAGCTCTTCCTTAAATAGCTAAGAGAATTCAGCAGTGAGGCCTACCAGTTCCAGAGTTTTCTTTGTGGGAAAATTGTTTACTTACAAATTGAATTTCTTAAGAGTACAAAGATATTCAGATTTTCTATTTCTGTTCATGATAGTTGAATCTGCTGGTATGAAGTTGCTCTTTATTTTTTAATAGAGAGACAGTGAGAGAGAAATAATGAGAGGGTTAATTTTATTTTTTCACTGGGTTTTTGTTTTCCAACACTTACTTGTGTATACGGTGCTCGGGGTGAACCTGGGTCCTCCCACATGCCAGGAAAGTGCTCTACCACTGAACCACCTCTCCAGCCTCCTAATATTCTCGTACATCCTATAAATGCATGCAGAACTGTTGGGGTCTGACCTTCACTCCATTTCATCAGCTCCTCCTTTGATCTTGTTACTATCTGCATAAGCTCCTTCAGGCTAGATTGTGCTTTGTTGTGTTGGGGTCTGACCTTCACTCCATTTCATCAGCTGCCCTAGAGTGAACTTGTTACTATTTGCATAAGTTCCTGCAGGAAGGGCTGCTAGGTCAAGCTTTGTTAAGCTTGCTAATTGTCAAGCAAAAGATCAGGGTGGGTTGGAATGTGCTAACCACAGGCTGTTCCCTAGTTGTTTCTCTGTACTTGAAATCTGCATAACCCCTGGCAACTCCCTTGAATTACTACTGGTTCCTTGGCTGTCTCCCCTCCCTATAAAAACCTGTGTGCCTTGGTAAAAAACGGATTTGAGCCGCCACCTTCTTTGTGTCACTGACTCATTTCTCTGGCCCAGACAGAGGGCGAGGGGGACCCAGAGGGGATCCAGACTTCATCCCGGCACTCACCCTCCTGCTTGGCCCCCAGGGGACGGTTCTACTGATCTGATCCCAGCCATCCCGCCCGCCCTCAGGGACCCCTGAGGTACCGACACAGAATTAGTAGTAATGACCCATTTTTCAATCCTGATATTGGTAATCTGTATGTTTCTCTTTC
This sequence comes from Aplodontia rufa, assembly GCA_004027875.1. Lineage (NCBI taxonomy): Eukaryota > Metazoa > Chordata > Mammalia > Rodentia > Aplodontiidae > Aplodontia > Aplodontia rufa. The sequence continues at coordinate 16,511 of PVKS010002087.1, forward strand.
CTTAAGTTCATAGTGTTACTCTTTTCTCTTTTTAACATTTTCAAAAAATGAATTTTAATTCCACTAATTTTTTCTCTATTACTTGTACACAGTCTAGTGCACTTACTACCATTCTTAAGGCAAAAATAAATTAGAACGGTGCCTCTAGGCCTTTTTTCTACCATAAGCTTTTAAAGTTTTAATTTCTCTTCAAGAATTAGCTAGCCACAATGGCACATACCTGTAATTCCAGCAACCTGGCTGAGGCAGGAGGATTCCAAGTTTGAGGCCAGTCTCAGCAACTTGTGAGACCTTGTTTCAAAAAAATGAAGGAAAAAAAAGTGGGAAGGTGGGGGCTGTGGAGGGTAGATCAGTGGGGTAAAGTGTCTCTGGGTTCAATTCAATTCCTAGCACCATTAAAAAAAAATTATTTTAGCTATATAAAAAACAATTAACTGTTTTCATTTTCCTTAAGTACAAACTATTTTCTAATTTTTCTTGTGATTTCTTCTTTGACCCATGGGCTACTTAATGTCTTTTAATTTCCAAGTATCTGATGATTTTTTATACATTTTTGTTACTGATTTCTAATTTAATTTTCTTGGAGTCAGAGAATATATTCTGTGTTACTTTAATATTTTAAAATTTGATATGTATTTTTTGGACCATCATTCTATTCTGATGAATACTCAATGTGAAACTTGAAAAGAACACGAATTTTGCTGTTGTCATATAGAATTTCTCTGGTAATATTCCTCTTCCAGAAATCTAATTTTTCTGGTTTTTTTAATTACAAAAGTATAGTATGAAGCACAAATGATTTAAGAAAAATTGTTATATTTAATGATGGGACAAAGAATTATTCATCTGAAATTCTGTTGGGTATTCAAAATGATGACTACATTTTAAATGCCAAGAGTAGAGCAAAACTTTACATATAACTTTATTTCCTAAGACTTTATCAAATTATTTAAAGTTAATGATTTAAATTAACTCTAAAATCTCATTATAGATCTGGATTAGTGAAACACTAGGTGAGGAAACATTTTAGGTGTTTTGTTTTTTCAAGTATGTGTACAGAAAACTACAAGAATACATGAGAATTTATTTCCATACTTTCTCCCCCTACCATACCTCATTCCCCTGAATAAAATTTCTAACAATTCTCGTGGTTCATTCTTCTAGCAGTTATCTCTAAACCCCTAAATAGGATACTTATATGTAGATTTCTGGATTTAATAACTATTTAATGTCTACATATCTTATTGCCCAGAATAAAATTTCTGACAATTCTTGTGGTTCATTCTTCCAGTAGTTATCTCTATACCCCCTAAATAGTACACTTATATGGAACTTTCTGGATTTAATGAATATTTAATGTTCACTGATTCTCCTAAATTTAAAAATTAAAATTTAACTTGACCCATACTAATCTTTAACTGCCCTTCCTAATTTTGAGTCTTTCTACTAGTAGTAAACATAATACAATTAAATTCGGTGTTTCACGTTGACCATGTACATCAATTTTTCAGTCATAATGGAAGCTCAACACACTTTTCTTCTGAGGATGTTGCTGCCTTGAAGCAGAAGCAACTAAGACTTCTTTAAAGATTAGACAATATGATGAAAAATCAAGAACTAGAATTCTCAATTATATGTAAATATTATTTAATGCCACACCAAGAATGGGTTAATATCACATTTTATGCTTTACATATTTAATGCTCTGATTTCCAGTAAATCAAAACGTCACCTAGGATTAAACAGACCAACTTTTCGTGCTGATCATTTAAAAGTATAGCCTTCACCCATAAAATAAGGGCACAAGTGGAGGTTTGCCTGGAGTTTCTAGTTGGTTTCTTTCTGTGAGCAAAAGGTTTAGGGGTGAGGGCAGGAATCAGGTTATCTTCAAATTGTCAATCCTTGCTTTGCTTCAGAAGTCTTTTGTACTCCCAGTCCAAATTGGAATGGCTGTTGTCTAGACCTATTTGACAGTCATCATTCCCATAAAGATATACTTTGGCTGCCAAATTAGGTTGGTTATTGTATTTTCTGAAGGTCAAGTTTCCTTTCTTTTTTTTTAGAGAGAGAGAGAGAGAATGAATCAATTTTTACTTAGTTTTTCGTGTGGCTTTCTCTGCTCTGAAACTTCGTTGTGTATGTGGTGCTGGGATTTGAACTCACATACTTGCACATGCCAGGCAAGCAATGTAACTGCTGAGCCACCACTCCAGCGCAAGTTTCCTTTTTTTAATTGGAGCACATACTCAATTACCTTCTTGGTAAGGGGACTAGGGAGGTTAATTTTTCTAGGCCTTGCACATCTAAAAATGTCTTTATTCTGCTGTTACACCTGAATGGTAGTTTGCCACATAAGGAATTATTAAAAAAAAGTGTATTGTTTACTTTTGAATTTTGTAGGCAGTAGGTTTAATGCCCGGCATTGCGGCTGAAACAAAAGACTCTGGTTGGACAGTTCATACAGGCAACTTCTTTTTTTCCTTTCTAAAAAGTTTTATGATTTTAATCCTTGCAGCACTGAAATTTCACAAGTACATTCCCATGATTCTGTCATTCATTGCATTGGTTCTCAGTGAGTTCTTTTAATAATAATAGAAAAAGGCATCTTACATCTCTGGAAATTACCTTCTCTCACTGTTGTGTTAAAATTTCTCTCTTTTCTCTTAACTTCTATAAATCAAATGCTGAAACGCACAGATTAATTTCCCACAAATCTGTTCTTACATTACTTTTGATTTTTGCTCTACATTTTAGGATATTCCAGCTTTATTTTCTATTTCTACTTAAATTTTCAAATTTTCACTTCAACAATGTTTTTAAATCAGTCTAATAGCTGTTTCTTGAAAGCTCACTTGAGGGGGATGCACTGGGGATTGAAACCAGGGAAATTTAACCAATCAGCCACATCCCCAGCCCTTTTTATTTTGAAACAGGGTCTAAGTTGCTGAGGCTGACTCTGAACTTGCAATCTTCCTGCCTCAACCTCCAAAATTGCTGGGATTACAGATGTGTACCACTGTGCCTGGCAAGATCATTGTTTTTTGCATTTGCTATTTCTTTAAGGCTCAATTGTTTTTATTTCACACTGCCAATTTTCCTTATATTCACAATGGCCCCTTGATTGTGTATTCATTAAAGAGGGAAGTGCAGGAGAGTGGGAACTGCATCCCCACCTTGTGCCAGCCAGTGCATTTGCAGGGAAGTCCTCTTTCCTTTAATAAGAATTCTGAACTGTTTGGCTAGGACCTGTGAGCTTTGGTTGGGGGGCTCCACAGAATGAGGAAGGCTTTTAACTCTGCACCAAAATGGACATCAGCAATCTTCATTTTCTAAATTTAGTTCCATGTCTTAGTCATTTTTTCCTACTTTGCCTGAGAACACATGCTAGCTGCCTATGCTGTGTATGTACATGTATACAAATGCCACATACTAGGAGAGTGGGGAGCAGGGAGCTGATGTATACTACAATTTTATATGCAGCTCTTCCACAGTATCCTGTTTTTGTTAACCTCATTCTATGTTGTATCCTCCTTGACCTTGAGCCCCTCTGCAGCTCCTTGAAGAAACTGACTTGTCTCATCTGTAAAATCAATCCTATATTCCCCCAAAGTTGTTGTATCTTGTTTGACTCTGCTTCCCACCCCCCCTCTCTTTTTTTTCTAGTTATTAGTCTAGGACTATCCTCTCCTGCTCCCCCACGAGAACACCTCTCCATTCCTCTCACCCCTCCCTCCCTCCCACCCTTTCTCTCTCTCTCACACACACATACACACACACAATCTATGCTTTCATTTTGTTAAATACTTAAAATGTGCAGGAAGCAAATGACAAAGCCCATTGCTTAGTGTACCTTCTTTGCTAGAACCTTAATGATTTTTAAGACTATGAGAGAAAGTTATGATCACACACAACAGTCAAGAGAAGACCATAATGCAATGTCATATACTAATTACTAACTTTCAAGAATATTTTAAGCAAATAAAGTTTGTGGCCTTTATAATAGCAAACTCTGAGCAAAGACCTCTGTGACTGGATGTACTGATAAGGATTACAAAATATGGACATCCATGGACATCCATTTGTAAACCTCATATAACCAATATACTTTGATTTTGTAATCAGACCAAGATTCCTTGTAATCTCTGATACACAGGATTCCACAGAAAAACTACCCTGATGGGACCACCAGGACTTACAGAATGCAATCCTCTTTTTTCACACATAAGAAGAGTCTAAGAGTTGGGTGTGTGTTCCCCTAGGACTAGGGTTAATCAAAGCCACAGGCTGAGGCAATCCTACCTTGCCCAAGAACCAACAGAGTAGCAATTGTCAACATCTTAATCATAGGTAGCATACAAGGCATACATAACAATATAAACTTAAAATCAAATATATGTCATTTAGGCCCAAGTGCAAACTTTCACAAAAGTATAAAACAAAATGCCATTTTAGAGAAATTAGGAGCATGCAACAGACTGCATGCATACTCTGTATATATTTCACTTTATGCGTACTTCTGTGGAAGTCTGAAAAGCACAAAGTTAATCAAGATCAAGTCTAGATCTCCAGTACCATGATTCAGATCTCTTGGCTTGGCAGGTATCTTGGTTTTTATTTCAGAAAAGAGAGTGTCAACTTCACCCACTGAGGCATCACTCAAATTTAGCAATGAGAAGGCACATATTAGAAAGGTACCCCAGCATAAATGCAAAACTCCATGGGAAAGCTAGTATGAATATAATGCTCTATGGATTATAAAGCAGTTTTTAAAATGCAGCAAATATAATAAATCTTAAGGAAATTTATAATATGGATATTATCACTTGCATTTCCAAAGAAAGAAAAGCTTAGAAAACTTAAGTAACTTGCCACGATAAGTAACCTACCACACAACTAATAGCTTAAACCCATCTTCCTCAACTACAAGCCTTCACCACGTAAGATGAGTCCCGTTTTTCAAGTAAGTACACCATTCACTAGCTCCCTTCTCCGGGTGTTTTGTTCTTAAGAGTCAGGCAGATTACCCTGAGGTTTTCAAATTCATATTTTCAGTTGTCTGAATTTTCTGATCTGCTTGCCCTTGGGAGTCATCCACAAGTAGAGAAGAGCCACAAAGCATAAATGAACAGGGAAGGCATGCCATTGTCCCTAGGTAGTGTTTGCACAACTGAAGAACTAAGAGCGTTCTATTCCAATGCCTCATGCTTGCTGGTAATGGTTTAAGGGAGCCTAGTTTGAGCAAATGGGGACATTTGGTTGCTTCTTCTGTGGTGTCCTGGGGTTCCTTAGGCAGGCAGGGCAAGAAGGAAATCCTACTCTCTTTTCCCAACTCTGAGCATTTCCCTTCTCCTGAGGCTACCACCATTTTTTTCGATACGCATTCTTGGAAGAAATATAATAGTGTTAATTTGCTGGTTCTAGCCCTTCTATCCACAAATATTTACACTACTGTCTAGAAGGCCTACTCCAGACTCACACATCTGCCCCACTAACTTCTGACCAGCTACAAGATGCTCTGGTCCTCAAACATTAACTCCAGATGACTACTAAGAGGATACCCTGAAGGAAGGTAAAATGAAGACCACACTAGAAGACTTGGTGTCAACCTTCTCTGGAGAGCCAATGATTATAACAAACATCATCATTCTAAATTCAGGTCACTTTTCATCATGAGAAGTTTCTTTGCACAGAGTCACTGTTTTCTTTTATACTTGAAAGCAAAACTAAACTAAACTTTGGGTTAAATTAGGTTCTGGCATTACCTCACAGGCCTTCTTATCCTATGAAACACTTCTATAATGGGAACATAATCTGGGAGGTTAGAACAAACTAACATAACTCATTCCTGTTGGGAGGGCACAAAATCTAAAGTGTTTGTAAACCCTGTGAATGTGCAAAGAATATACACACACTGAGGAAAACATGATCCTACATAGACATATTTCTTAAAACCTTAAACACTTTTCGTTTTAATGTTAAAGTATTGGTTCCATGTATTTCAATTTCTTTTTTTAAAAGTAAGTCCATACATATTCAATTGTGATGCATTTAAATATATTCAAGGATATGATATATAATACAATATCTAAGCACATATTTAACAGACAAGAATAAAAGCCAAGTTGCTGGCATGACTAATCTGTCACAGTTTATCCTACTGAGGTGGTATGACTCAGATAATTAACATTTTCTAAATATCTGAGAAACCATTCTTCATGCACCTTCTCATAAAAGATGGATTAATTTACAGAAATGCTGTCTAGAAGCCCAAGGTGAAAAGATGTGATAGAGACAATGATACAAAATAAACACAACACGGTGACAGATCTAAATATAAATGCTCATATTTTCCATTTAATTAGTTTATACTCAAGACTGAAAGAAAAAAGTTTGATTTCTTTTCAATATATAATTCACCCAACAAAATTTTCATTTCAATAGAAAACAATTGCCTTCAATGCTAAAAGTGTATTTGAGTTTGTATAAATGAATTTCAAAATGTAATGTTTTAAATTTAGTCATCATATATACTTCTAAACCCTGTCACATTAAAATTACAAAAGGGAAAAATAAGTGCTGATTTTTTATTTTCATAATACATTACATAAAAATTATTTTAACTTTATTGAGGAACTGTGTTGTTGTACAATCATAAATGCATATGTAATAACAATATGATATGCTCCTAATCCTAATCTGGAATCACCCCCATATAACGACACCCCAGTCTCTTTTATATTTCCCACATAACAGACATAGATGACACACTCTCTCTCCCTTTCCATACATAAACACACACACACACACACACAATTAAAATTCAGCATAAGAAATGTTTCAGTTCATCTACCCCTTTATAAGACACTGCATCCAGTGATCAACCATGGCTTTAAATGCTAGGGCCCTGGGAATCAGTGTTTACCTAGACCTGTACAAACCACATCTTCCAAAAACTACTACAAAGAGAACAAAGGGACCACCTGGCTGGGTCTAATCTGCCTAGTCGTAGAATCATCACCCACAGTGGAGTTTAAGCAGGGGACAGTTTTACTAAAATTAAAGTTTCATTTTAAAATGTAAAAGGACACACTGCTTAAGTCAATTAAAGTTCTTGTGAAAGTTATAAGCAACTAAAATCAATTCTGGTTACCATAAGGAAAGGGAGATTTTTCAGAAGACTCTCAGAGAGAATCTATGGGAAGTTCTGAAAGGTAATGGGCTGACACTAGGAAGACTGAATAAAAGGGCCCATTGGAAGCACCAGAGGGTCCCCACAGAGACCTCTCCCACAACTCTTGCCACCTCCACCACAGGTTGAAGGAAAGGCCTTTGGAATTGCTCAAGACAAAGTGCTCCCACACAAGGGGAGAGGAAGCAGAGGGTTCTTTGGTTTACAGCCTAATGAGAATAAACCCTGGGTTCTCCTCATGGAAACTGGGGTGTTTTCAGGAAGGAAGACAAATGATGGGTTGCTGAAAATCAACCAATGTCTACTGCAGATATTCAATAGTCCAGCAATATGGAAATGTTTCTCAGTAAAAGTATTTAGATAACTTTAAATGACATTCATACTTTTATGATTCCCTACAGATTCAAAATAGATAATCCTTGTATGACAATACAGGAATAAATAACTCCTGCTTGGCCTCCACTAAAATTTTTGTTCAACTCAGACTGCAATCGGTATGAATAAATATCAACATTTAACAGGCTGGTACAGCATGCCTGGTACCACATGGCAATGCCTATCAGATCAAACACTGAAGTTATTCAACCACCAAAATACATGTGTGCAAAATCCAAATATACTCACAAACTGGTTTTCATCACTCACTTTAATATAAGCAATAACAGGTATTTCAGTGCTTTTCAAAAAAACACTAATGTGCAAATCAAAATTTATGCATATAGAGTAAATATTACTATGTAAATCTTTATTATAAACATATATCAAAATGCTTCTTTAAAATAGTATTATAGGGGCTAGAGTAGTAGCTCAGGTGGTTACAGTGCTTGCCTGGCATGCGCAAATACGCAAGTTCAAACCCCAGCACCATATACACAACAAAATGTCCCAGGAATGAAAGTCATATGAAAAACTAAATAAAGATTGCTTCTTTCTCTCTCTTACTGTCCCCTCTTTCTTTAAAAATAAAAAAAAGTATTATAATCTCCCTTCCTCCAAATGCTCAATATTGCAAAATTGCTACAGGTATACTTAGAATTTAGCTAAAAGGACTTTTGTTTGTTGGAAATAAAGCAAAAAATAAATCTGAACTTGCAGCAGCAATCATACAAATTCAATCACAAAATAATTTACAACAAATTAAATAGAAAAGAGCATGTTTCCAAATGGTAACTGTGGTATGTGCATTTGCTTGTAGAGACAATTAATGCATGCAGCTGTATCAACCTTCAGTAAGTTTCAATCAAAGCATGACAGCTAACAGTTATATTTCACACAGAGTAATTATAGCAAATGGTGTTCAGGCTTAATGTCTGCCATTTCTTTTTTTTCTCCCCTTGGAATGTAATCAACAAGATATTAAGATTACTTCTGCTTAGTTTTTCTTTAATAGTCATGCTGACAAAAATAAACATTCAGTATTAAGGCATTTAGTGAAAGGCATAGGTGAAGAAAGACCCAACCAATGCTCAGTAGCACTTTTCCTATGGCAATTACTGTAACAAATACGTAGCTAGCTTTTCTGTATAACAAAATATTAATCCTTCAACAATAAAATACAAAATCCCCAATATTCTTTCCAACATATCACATCAGCATTAGTGTATGCCAGGTGTCAAATGCTTTTATGTGTTCAATAAGGAAATACAACAGCAGCTTCCCTGGAGATGAAATTATTCTAAAACCCAGCACTCTCACACATTCTTTGTGTATGATATGACAACTATAACAGACATTAGGATAACATATGGTCCAGATTTAATAAACCATGTGCTTAAATTTTTATAGTATTTACAGTGCTAATTCTATTCTAATGTACCTTTAGAACTTCATTCTACAACAAATGCATACTTAATTTTATTATACCTATACTTGCTGAAGTACACCTAGGCTGCTCCCATGTTCCTCTGGCTAGAGCTGTTGTTTTAAAATGTTCCTTCTGCACCAATCACCTCAGGAGTCAATGGGTGGGAGGCAGAAGCTGTGAGGGCTCTGAGTGAGCCTTGTCTCTTCCTGGGCCTCTAGATCTACCCAGAAGAAACAGGAACAGAGCCCAGCCCTCTACCACCTCTGTCTTGAGACAATTAGGATCCTTCCAGACCGCTCCCATTCTAATCGCCTTTTGGTTCCCACTCCTCCTCTCCATTGCTTACTTTTTTTTTTAAATCAGAACAATTTTCACCATCTAGCATATCACCGACTGTATTTATCTATCTGCCTCCTCAAATACAAACTCCATGAAGGCAGGAGTTTGTGTCTCCTTTGTTCACTCCCATATTTCCAGCCACTACATGGGTCTGGGACATAAATAATAAAAACTCAAGAGATGTCTCTCCCAGTCCTACAAACCAAAAAGACTACTTCACAGAAAAATCAACTAAGATCTACCAAGCACAAAACACACTCCAAAGGAGAACAAAGTTCTGAGCTCATAACACTTGCATTTTAGTGTCAATGTACACACTCATGTTGAGTTAGGACAACAGTGCATGGCTCTATCAGCTGTGCTTCTTAGCTGTCAGCAACAGGAACCAACTTTGGCTGATCCACCCAAACCTGTAGGGCAGGGACCCAGAGACTTGGAAAGAGGGCTTCTGATGATGGAAGGCAAAAAAAAAAAAGAAAAGAAAAGAAGGAGGAGGAGGAGGACGGAGGAGGAGGAGGAGGAAGAAGGGGGAGGGGAAGAGGAAGAGGAAGAGGAAGAAGAAGAAGAAGAATACAATTAGGGTTACCACAACCTTTGCTCAAACACAAAAGAGAATGTCCTTCCTAGTATTCCCTATAATGCAGCTCTCTCCTGAAGTTTGTATGACATGAGGATTCTACCATAACGGTGAGTAGATATTAGTAAGTAGCTTGTTAGAATCCTTGAAAAACTAATATACCACATTTCACACATTTGAACAGCAATTTAGATTTCTGACTTATCAACTGTCATTAGAAATGTTAATATTTAAATTAAGGTCACACAAAGTAAAGGTATCAAACTGAAGTGATTTTTAAACCTCCTATATCTTTATAACTGAAATGTATATTAAAGGCCCGTGTACATTCATTAAGCAAATCTCCCAAATAATAATTGCATAGAGACCCAAATAACGGGCACTGGGAGGGGGTAGCTCTGGGTCCCAGTAATCACTCACTCATGAAAATTCAGTGGTTTGCATTTTAAAAGGATCTGAGTTCTTATGAGTGATGCTTTTTGCCCCTTTAATTTTATGCAACCACAAAACACAAATAACTTCTGAATATTCATCAGTTTTCTCTCTTCTCAGAGATGTAAAAGGGCTGGCCAGGTGTATTTGAGCTTAAGAAAGACAATCTGCTCTTTTCTTCTTCAGCAAGGATCAAATGAGGCCCACAAATAAAGGACTCTCTCAAGGTTAGTGCTACTCATAGTAACAGAACAGTTGCTACCAGAACCTGAATCATCTGTCCCTAAAGGGCACAGAAACCATGCCTAATTAAAAAAAAAAAAAAAAAAAAAAAAAAAAAAAAAAAAAAAAAAAAAAAAAAAAAAAAAAAAAAAAAAAAAAAAAAAAAAAAAAAAAAAAAAAAAAAAAAAAAAAAAAAAAAAAAAAAAAAAAAGCAACACACAACAAAAGCAACAAAATGTGCCCATGTATAAAACATACTTATTATAAGGGAAAACAAATGAAACATGTAAACATAATTAATGCCTCCCAAAAATCTTAGGAAACACAAAATTAAAAAAAAAATCATCTCATTTCAACTGAACCACCACTTACTAAGCACCTATCACTTAACAAGCACTGAGCTAGATACTGCTGACATAGGAGTCTGTCCCTTTCCTCCCAGAACTCATGGTGCCATGACAACACATCCTTGACATCACAAGACCAGCAAAGAGATGTAATTGTAAACTGCAGGAGGACAGGATGTCATGAGGTTCTTATTTCAATACCACATGACACACTAAATACACAGAAGGAAAAAATCTAAACCTTTGAGACTTTTCAATACTTATTTTCACTGAATTCCCAAGTTTTTGTGAAGCCTATGAATGAAATAACTGGCAAAAATCTTATAATTGAAAAATCAAGTGTATGAAAAAAGAAATGAAGTAAAAGCAGATTTGCACTCAGCACATTTTCTGGATAATTCAGAACCTAATTCACATTAGATGAATCTTTATATAAGCTAAAAATAAGATGAAAATGAACTTTAGACAATACAAGGAAGAAAAGCATCCACTAAACAAGAAAAGAATGCACAGAAAAGGCTCCAAATCCATAAACTTGCCTTACTAAGCTTCATTCTTTACTGCTAGTTCAGAAGAGCTCCTGTCAATTCTGTTATGAGAATTACACCTCTTGAATAGTTAAAATTATGCTATTTCTAAAATTTACTCTCAGAGGAACTAAACAAAACTAGGTATCCCTAACTACACAGAACAACAATTTATTTAGATAACGAAGTGGCATGCATGGTCAAAGAGAAAAGAAGTATGTCTATGTAGGACCAACACTATGCAACAAGAACTACTACTGTTCCCTATACTGGGTTAGGGTAATTACCTACCAGAACCCTTTCAAAACCTTATGCATGCATTCATTCCCATCACCCTTACATAAGCATTTTAAAATACACATGGCTACTCACACTTACAGATTAAGGGACAAACCCACAGAGAGACAGGTCACTTTCTCACAGCCACAGAGCAAGGACTGAGACCCAGGTAGCCTTGCTCCTAGGCCCCAAATCACCCAAAGAGGCTAGTGGTTTTGCAGTAGTTTATATTTTCTCCATCTCTCTTTGAAACACTGAACTGATATATGACTAAATTAAAATGTCAACCACTTCGATAGGCCAAACGTCCAAACTGAACAGAAACTTCCCAACTCATTACCTAAAGGGATGACTCTGGCCATTTCCAGGGGTTTCTCCAAGTCTGAAAGGATAGTGACCAAGTAATCATTAACAAGTTGAAGAATAAATTAATTCCAAGGCATTGAAAATTATGTTCATAAAACGAAAAGTGGCCTTGCTGACATTGCATCACTATTTCTAGATAGCATACTTGAACATCAAATAAATCTCACATCAGGGAAATGTGCCAAAAGCTAGTGACCTAGTTTATTAGGGTGGGAAAAGAATAGCAATCTGTCCTTTGAGACTAGTGCTGAAATAGCTTCCTAAAACAGTGTCATGCATTAAAAGTTTTAAATAATTTTTCCATGCAAGGGTAAAAATAATACCCAGAGCTAATATCAAATATAAATTTCCTTTTTACATTCACATCCCATAAGTTAATGCTAGCTCTCATTAGACTATCTATGTTTTCAAAATTTGAAAAATTCTGAGAAACAGAATTAACTAAATCTTTCAACACCTTTTTGCCTCAGTTTCAAAAAACGTCTACTATGTGAATACTGCATATATAACCTGTTACCAACATGAGTTCTCAAAAATGGGGCCTTATCCTTACCTACAGAGTAATATGACTTTAATAAATTTGTTTTTGACTCTTTTTCCAAACAATTAAAAAACCCAAAAATACGTAACAGTAGGTGAACATTATGTTTTAGAAATTCAATGACTATTACTGGCTGTTCGTAATAGCACCGCATTTAAAGAAAAATGCAAATAATTTTTTAAAAAAGACATCTTTATGTTACATGCACACAAAAATATAAAGTAAATACTGAACTTACATGTAGTAGCATGTAAATAAAATCAAGCGAAATATATACTGGCAAGACTCCGAAACAACAGCATGTAGATGACAAAGAACAAGGAACAAGTCTAAAAACACTGGGTATATAAACATATTTACTATGTTGTTTTATTCCTGTAGAAACTTGACAAAATGACCTCCTAGAAGAAATGTACTTATACACCACACACACAACTGTATAATTCTGTAAGATACAGACCTTTGTAACTCACGGGAAAAAAAATAAAAGACTGAGAAAGATTCACCAGAAAGTGATGCTCAATGAATTAGGGGCCATATTATCAAAATTAGAAGACAAAATTTAAGATAAAAACTTGTTATGGGGAACCAAGAGGATAGCATAATGATGAAGGCTATAAACCATAATGAAGTTAGCATCTCAGGCACCAAAAACCATGTCATCAAAAAGGATATTTCTCTTCAAAGTCCCTCAATATATATTTGTAAAACCTGGCCAATGCAATTCTACAAAAATGAAACTCCAATCACTCCCTAAAAAATAGTGCTCTAGAAAAGACCAACTAACATGCTGTAGTTAACACTAGAAATATTAATAGGAAATACCAAAAGCAACTTGAGAACTTCAGAAAACACTAAATAAGGATTACAAATTAAATAACAATAAAATGCAAATTGAGAAAATAAGAATAAAAATGAATGGCAAACAACTAAAACTGGCTTACAATACAATCAAACTTCTTTATCACTAAAAACTGAATGTAAATTAATTAAATATTTAAATTGCCAAGTTACAAAAGGGGGAATGAAAATGCCAAGAAAAAGAAAAGGCAAAAATAGATAAGTACATAGTCATAAATTTGAAAAGAGAAAGAGTGCAGCAATAAAAAATAAGTAAATAATATTTTTAAGAAAAGGAACTTAGGAGCTGTTTCTGTGAAAAAGCAAATCAGGAGGAAGTGAAGAAAACAAAACCACTAAGGAATTAGGGAAGACAGTCAAACATGAGAGGAAATCTCTAGAATTGTAAGAAAACACCATGTATAAATCAATGTGATGCATCTGGAAGTCTGGGTAAACCATATTTCCCAAGAAATATTAAAAGGAATTTTTAAATGTCAAACTGTATCAAGATACAGATAAATTTAATATAAAACTTCAAGAAGTGGTAAATTCCAGTATTATTTCAAATATGACAGAGAGGAGACAATAAGTCTTCTAAATACTTTTTAAGATGCTAATATTGAAGGGCTACATTACTAAGATACCTCTACAGGTATAGAGAATGCAGAATTACAATTTAGTATGAAAGAATAATACATCATGACGATATACAGTTCATTCCAGGAAAGCCAGAATCTTTCAGTAACAGAAAACCTAAATAATTCATGTACAAAAATTTTAACATTATCAATATGTCATATTTCCTTTACATAATTAGGAAAGTATATCTCAAACCAAAAATATGATTTTTATGGTATGATACCAAAAGTTTTTCTATCAGTTACAAATAAAACAAGATTTCTAAAATGTATCATTAAATCAAAAACAGCAAATATCAGAAAAGAATTACAATATGGTTATGTTTTAGGAGAAAAATCCATGTATATACGCATTAGTAAAATTTAAAATTCTAAAATGTATCATTAAATCAAAAACAGCAAATATCAGAAAAGAATTACAATATGATTATGTTTTAGGAGAAAAATCCATGTATATACACATTAGTAAAATTTAAAATGGTAAGGATCAAACCATTAACAATTATTACTTACTGGGATTAATATTTCCTTACTGTCTGAATCAAAATCAAGTGACATAATGCAACATTGGCAACTAGTTTTAAGAAATCCCTCAATTATTAAAAGATTGGTTAAATTTCAAAATTCCCCAAATGCTCTCCCATTTCTATTTTATACTTCTAATACACATTATTATTATTATATATTTCCCTTTTAAAAGAAAATAGCAATGTTACGTGTGTCTTCAAATGCTCTGGGAGTGAATATTCACAGTAACACCATTAGTTCTTAATGAAATTACCACGGCTCTGTATAGAAAGCTCCTTCAAAAGAACTTAGGCTCTGGGAGTGGGCTACTCAAATACAGCCCACTGGAAAAGGCATGGTAGAGGGAGCAGGTGTCTTCTGAATGGTGAGGTGTCAGGAGAAGTCAAGGGAAGGAAGTGTAGGAAAAGAAAATAAATAACCGCTGTCATAGAGTGCATGTAAACTGAATGACACAACAGAGAGGCATAGAAAGTTGCCATGTCTAGTTATTACAAGGTTTAAGAATAGATTCACAAAGCCCCACCTTCTCATGAAAATATAAACAAAAGGGAAGGGAAATATGTAAATATAAAAACACATTCTAATTTCATAGCATAATCATATAGATAGAAAAAACTCTATTTTATAAAAGCCAATTTACAGACATGAAACCTGAACATTGATTCATTTTCATTTCTCCATAATTTTGACAGATGGTACTTACTTCTGAATGACAACTGTAAAAGCTGACAAGTCTGTTTCAAAGGAAAGGGGGTCCTTTCCTAATGCCAAATGCCTTTTAAAACTGTCACTCTTAAATAATAATAATCATTCTTAATAATAACTATACTACCAATTAAAAATGGTAAATCTAAGTTGTCAGTCTGGAGAGAAAATGCAACTGAAGGACAGTGCATTTATTCATTTAAGAAACCACAGCATTTCCTCTTCTAGCAGAGATGTGGTAGCAAATACTGGATTCACCTTCCTGCCTGAAAAACCAAACAACAATTTTCAAGACACTGTACATTATGCAACAAAGGGCAACTGAAAGACTATTGAAAGGCAAGAAACAAGAACAGTGAGTCCTGCAACTGCCAGTCTTATAGACTTTAGAGTTTCTAGGACAGGGCAGAGAGAGGCAAGCTGAGCCCTATGGACCCTATCACTTCAAGAGGAACTTAGGGTACAAGAGACACAGGTGACAGGAGTATGCCAGACAGAAAGAAAACTTCATAAATCCTGACAATTCAGCAGAGAATTTAACCACTATGCTTGTCAATAAACTGCTAAGATAGGGAAGAAATTATCTAATAGGAGCAGAAATTCAGGAAGATCAATAAACACGAAACAAAAGGAACACCAAGAAAACTACACCAAAGTACATCGTAATTAAAACTGCTCAGAACCAGTGAAAAAGAAAACCTAAAGCAGTTATGAAGAAAAACCCATATGTTCTATAAACATAGAACAAAGAACTGAACAGCAGATTTCTTGTCAGGAAAAAAAAATGCAACTAAGAAGACAGTAGAACAATATCCTTAAAGGACTAAAAGAAAAACAAATGACAACCTAGAATTCCATATCCAGCAAAAGCATTTTCAAATAGAGATAAAAGAGTTTTTCAGACATTCAAAAGCTAAGACTAAGCCAGGAATAGTGATGCATACCTGTATCCCCACCTACTCAGGAGGTTGAGGCAGGAGGATCACAAGTTCAAAGCTATCAAAATAAAAAGGGTCAGGGATGTAGCTTGGTGGTGGAGCACCCAGATTCAATTCAATACCCAGTTTAAAAATTATCTTAGCAAACCTGAATTACAGAAAAAAGTTAACAGAAGAAAATATGATCTACACAGAGAAATAAAAGAACCGGAAATAATTACATAGGTAAAAAGATGAGACTTTCCCTAAATACCTAAATCTCTCAAGAATAATTGATCATTTCAACAAAAGTAATAACAGTGCAGTGTACAAGCATGACATAGTAAGTCAAACGCACAACAAGAATAATATAAAGGTCAGAGAAATAATGGAAGTACTTACTATCATATCAAATGGTCTATCACTTGATGGCAGACTGTCATAATTAAAGATGTACAGTATATACCCTAAAACAATAAAAAAACAAAATAAAAACTAATACTATGTAAACCAATGAAGATAACAGAATCATAAAAATATGCATGGCATCTAAATGATGGCAAAAAGGAAAATGGAAACAAAACCAGATGGAATAGATAGAAAACAAATAAGAAAATGGGAAATTCAAACATAGCAATATCAATAATCACATTAAACTTAAATGACCTAAATATACCAATGAAAAGGCAGTGATTATGAGATAGGATAAAAATAAGACCCAACAGTATACCAACTAACAAATACAAAATAGACTTAGGAATAAAAGGAAAGTGTGCCCATACTGTGAACTAGAAAAGGTTGTATCAGGGAATACTAGTCAAAAGTAACCTGAAGAGGTCATATGAATATCAGACACAGTGTTTCAAAGCAAAGAATATTACTACTGGTACAAAAATATTATTTTAAAATGACATAAGGGTCAATTCATCAAGAGACATGATCAAACTAAATGTTTATGCTCTTAATAAAAATATGTAAGGCAACTCCAGTAAAACTACAAAGAGAAAGTAACAGTTTTACTATTATAGTTTGAAATTTAAATTCCAATCTCTCAACAACTGATAGAACAAGTAGAAAGAAAACCAGGAGAGGTACAGAAAATCTGAGTAACACTATCAACCAACTTAATTTGCATTTACAGAACATTCTACCAGACAAGAACAGAACATCAAAAAATGCTGAGACCTAACAAAAATAGATATTGTCAATCTAAAAGGTCAGTAACACAGCCTGTCAACTTTCCACAAACTGATCTGAAGGATGAATATAACCTCAGTCAAAATTCCTACAGGATTTTGTAGAAGTTGACTAATGCTAATTCTAAAATCGATACAGAAACACAAAAGACCTAGATTAGATAAACCAACTTTGACAAAGGAAAACTAATGCTACTTAACTTCAAGATTATAAGGCTATAGTAATCAACACAGTACGACACTCGTATCAAAACAGACAATGAGACAGAACAGTGTCCATATCAAAGACCACTCATTTTTTACAAATATGCAAAGACAAATAAAAACAAAAGAATCTTTTCAACCAATGATGCTGGAACTAGTAATGTCTAAATGCACCAAGAACATTAATCTGTACCTCACACCATATATAAAAACTGACTGAAAATGGATCATAGATCTAAATGTAAATCGAACCAAGGAAAAGTTTTAAAACAAAAGTAGGAGAAAAATATTTGTGACTTTAGGCAAGACTTTGTCAAAATTAACATCTTTTGCTCTCTGAAAGACATAGTTGAGAGACTGAAAGTCACAAAAAGAAAGAAAATATCTGTGAAGCATATACTGGGTAAAGGACTTGTATTTTTTTTTTTTTTTTTTTAAAGAGAGAGGGACAGTGAGAGAGACAGAGAAAGAGAGAAACAACTTTATTTAGTTTTTCACATGGTCTTAGTTGCTCCAACACTCAGTTGTGTACGTGGTGCTGGGGTTTGAACCCGGGTCCTTGTGCTTGCCAGGCAAGCACCGAAACCACTGAGCCACCGCTCCAGCCCAGGACTTGTATTTATAATGTTAAAAATAAGAAAACTCAACAATAAGACTTAAAAAATAAAACAATAAACAGGTAAAATATTTGAATACCTATGTCACCAAAAGAAAAAATACATATGACAAGTAAATGAAGGAAGCTCAATACCATTGGACATTAGGAAAACACAAATTACAACCACAATGAGCTACCTATACCTGTGAGAAAGACTAACATCAAAAAGAGTGACCTTGCCCAGCAATGGTGAGGATGCTGCCAGTGAGATCCCTCACATACAGCTGCTGATACAACCACACTGGAAACCAGACAGGTAGTACCAATCCACATGTGAAGAGATATACCATGGCATACCTATACAATGCAAGATCATTCCAGCAATGAGAAGGGATTAATACTGAAACTCACTGCTACATGGATGACTATCAAAATAATTATACTGAGAGAAATAAGTCAGACAAAGACAAGATTACATAATGTATGATAACCATGTAGAATTCTAGAAAATGAAAACTAATCTACTATGACAAAAGTAGTTCAGTGATTTCATTAAAAAAAATTCTGGGGGAGGTGGATATGTTCATTATCTTGACTGTGGCTATGACTTCACAGATGTGTATATGTTAAAACTTACCAAATTTTATGCTAAAATACATGTAGCTTAATGTAAATCAGCTATATAACTCAGTAAAGCTTTACAAGTACATAGTACAACTTAAAAAGCTTCACATGTTAAATATATTTAAAAAGAAAAAAATTATAGCAAGCGCAAATTAGACAGCAACAGTGTTAATGTTTACAACGCACCAGGCAATGTTACAGGCAGTTTACATGTCCTATCCCAGACAATTCTCACAACTCTATGGGCATTATTATTACCTTAATTTTATAAAAGCAGCAAAGAGAAAGAAAGTGAAGAAATAATTTGCTTAAAGACATCTAATTTAGTGACAGGCAGGACTCAAGCCTAAAAAGTCTCACTGAAAAGTTCCCACTGTCCTCCACGGGTAGACAATGGCTGGTCATCAAATAGTTCATCACAATGCTTGCGCTAAGCTGGTATGGGTATGTAGCTTCTAAAGTAAAAGGAAAGTACTTAATTCTACGGCTCCAAATAAAAGTTCCTATCATCTTGAAATTACACATGCAAATTTCAGACAAAATGCTCATGGGGCACACATCAAAACATACCTCTAAGAGTGAACAGTTCACTCCTTTTTTCATATTACAGGAACTACTGAGTTAAAACACCTATAATCAAAATGGATGATATGGGAAAAGAGAATTCAGTTTTATTTTAAAAGGTTAAGAGAGGGACTAGAGTGGTGGCTCAGTGGTACTGTACTTGCCTGGCACACGTGAGGAACTGGGTTCGAACCCCCAGCACCACATACACAACTAAGTGTTGGAGCAACAAAAAGCAAATGAAAAACTAAATAAGGTTGATTCTCTCTTTCACTCTCCCTCTTTAAAAAAAAAAAAAGGTAAGAGAAATAAACTGTCGCACTTCCTAATTTATAGGGAGAACTTTACTTTCTTCCATTAACTTTCCACATATTTTATTTAATTATTGTGAAAAAAGTGTAAGTTTTTTAACATCTGCTTTCCACAATGTTTCAAGTGATTCTTGAGACCATTTACTCAGCTTGATATATAAACGCTATAAAATATTAAAACACAAATAAAGCTACCTCAATCACTGATGGACCTTAGGAAAGTAACATGCTGCTCACAACATGAATAATCTGTTCTTTGAGTATCTTGATACCAGTTGAGAATAGATACAACAATTTGAGATTATAATGAGAAAATTAAATTACTTGAATCAAAACCACCAATTATTTTATTATATAATTTGGACATATAAGACAATAAAGCTAGCTTTAACAAAGAAAACATGCATACCTTAATAACTTAATCCTATAATGTCAATGTTCCAGTCTACTCTGTAGACTCACTCTAATTTTAACTGCCTTCTCTAGGGGCAGAGATTCACACATTGAGTAATACTGAGCTCCTCCTGGCAGACCACACCCCTTGGTCTCACACACTGGGGAACAAGAGTTGGTCCCTGAATTCATGGAGCTCTAAAAAACTGTACAATATTAAATGCATGATCTATTTTGGGCTGGTTTTTGCACAAATTTGAGGTTAAAATCAAGATTCCTTTTTATTATTTTTTGCATATAGTTTTCCAAGTTCTCTAATTTTATAATTTCTCTACTCAATTTCCTCTGCAGCTATCAGATATCAACTGATTATATTCCTGCTGCTCTATTTCTAGATTCCATTGTATTCCACTGATCACTAGATCTATCCATTCACCAACAAACATGAAGGTGCAGTAGTCTGACTCTTCGTGTGATCTTTAAAGTGCCGAGTCTGCTATTACACATCAGAGATACATGCAGAACTCAGGAGTGAGTGTCCAGGGATTCATAAAAAACTTTATGGACTCACTTTCTTGACTCCTTTCCTCTTCATCATCTCTCTGGTACTTGAGTACCATGTTTTGGGCCCTCTGGCTAGAACATGGGGCTGTATTTACTTTGCAGTCTTGCATTTCCAATGTCTATACTAATGCCAAAGGACAAATGGTAGAAAGACAACAGGAAAGCAATAAGGACTTGCCTCAACCTTTTGAGAACCACAGCTCTTCGTAAAGATGATGGTTGCCTTGCTTCAGAATTTTTGGTATTCTGGGTCCTTGATGTGACTACTAACATTCCAAGAAAATCTATTTCCCCATACATCAAGCCTGAACTAGAAAGGTTTTCCTGGAGTTTTCTCTGTCTGTGTCAGAGTCCATTTCTCATTTTCAGCATATCTTTGGACCAGGCTAGAGGATGCTAAGGAAAAAAAACCAATTCCACGTTATTATTTATTATTTTCAACGCACATCATTCTTATTTTCACCCCAGACCATTCTCCTAAAATTGACATTTTATAACTATCTACTTAACTAAAGCTACACTTAGATGTTTAACAATGATTTTTAACCAAGTATGTTCAAAGCAATACTCCTGACTACTGCTTCCAAACCTGCTTTTCTCATGGCTTTCTACATCTTGGTAGAAGGAAACTTCCCTTTTCAGTTCCTGCAGCCAGAATCCCTGAAGTCATTCCTTCACCTCGTTCATTTATGCTTCCCAATCTGTCAAGAAATCCTCTTGACTCCATCTTTAAAAGATACCCAAAGTCTAACCAGACCCCTACGTACACCACTACAACCCAGACAGAGCCCACATCACACTCCAACTGAAATACAGCAACAGGCTTCTAATAGGAACAGGTGTCCTGCTTCTAACTCTGCCCTGTTATTGTTCATCTTAGCACAGTGATCAGATGAAGCTTTAAAACTCAAGACCATGTCACACTTCTGTTGACAAATCCGTGTGGGTCCGTCCCCTTCTCATTCAGGTTAAAGCCCACAAACATCTCTATGATCTTTCTCCTTTCCCCACTGCTTCTTTGGCAGCACCAGCTCTCACTCTCCTCCTCTTCCTCTCTACTATGGCTGAACTGATGGTGTGAATACTAAAAGAATACTCTCCCACTTAAGCCTTTAGGACTGCGTTTTAATCTTCATAGGAAATGCTTTTACTCATCTGTATGATTAATTTGCTCAAATCATCTTAACTTCCATGTTACCTCTCAATGAGGGATCCCTTACTGCCTTGTTTTAAAATGTACACCCACACCCTCCTGAGACCCCTTCTTCTTTCTTGTTCTACAGTGCTTTGCACTTCTGCCATAAGACACAATGGAGGTGCACAGCAGCAGGACCTTGTTTGTTCACAAATATATCTCCAGTGTCTCCACTGCAGGACTCAACAAATGCTTACTAAGTGAACAGTATATCTGAAATATGGTGTGTGAGCAAGGGAAGCAGAAGGAGGACTGAGGTCAGAGAGGGAAGAGAACCACTCTGTAAGCTTTGCCAACTAAAATCTATTGATTCTTCTTTCACAATGCCTGACAGAACTCATACTATTTTCTCTGAACTCATGATACAGAGTTTTAAACTGCCTTATTTCTATTCGATTACAAACTTTAATGAACAGGGCAGTTAAATACTTGTGCTCATATTCAATTTCTCCTATTAGTATTTCAGAAGGTCAATTCCAAGGGGGCATGGCTGAGTAGTACATATACCCGCTTCCTCCACAGCAACTAACATGGTAGGAAGTCAACAGTTACTCCCGAAACATATTAATTAAACTTAAGTGGACACTGAATTGCATTTTAATGTACAAAGAAATGAGACTTTGCAGTGTGCGTATGTATAAAAACACCAGAGACTTCAGAAAGGCGAATGAGTGCTAGTTTTTAAGGAAGTCAGCTCAGGAAGCACTACATGAGGCCCAACAACGCTGTCCATTGTTCATAACACTGGTAAAATGTGTGACGTTCTCAAGCCTCTTAAGAGAATTGGTCATGTTTTTGTTGTTATACGTTTCTTCTTCCTGAAACAGTATGACCTTATTCATCAGATTTGGCAGAAAGATCTTTTGCTATTTATGAAAATCAAATTCACCCTCACAGGATAAAGATGAGTCACTGCTGAGGATTTTCAAAAGATAAGCTCAGATTCAGATGTAAATTCTAAGACAATTCAAACAAAGGTTATAAACAAAGTTTTCCAAAATGACTACTGTGCTCAGGACAACACACACAAGATTTAAAAATCCGTCATTACTTCATAGACACACCTTAAAATAGAGTTCCTGGAAAAGATGCCAAGAGACTGTCTTACTGCTAAACAGCCTGCAATGATGCACAGTGACGTCCCTAAGCCTCCCACTGGGGAACGGAAAATGAGACAAAACTGGGGGCGGCTCTTTTTCTGGTTCCATGAAACCTGGGTGCACTATATTCTCCCCCCCCCCGTAAAGTTTGTAAAGAGAATGCTAGAAGTATACCTACTCTTATTCACTACCTTCATCAAATGACCAAAGTTATCATCACCAAAGGTGAGAAAACCTAACATTAAGTGCCATATAATGAAATGCCAAATATAACATACTACATCACCCATTAGGTATCCTCAGAGAATTTTTTTTTTACCTAAACCTAACTATAAGGAAATACTAAGTGAAATTCAGAATGTGCAAACCTCTGTGAGATAATTTGTTAAATTAGAGCTTAGACAGAGGAAATGGGGAGATGGTGGCCAAAGGACACAAATTTTCAGTTAGCAGGAATAGATCCAAGAGATGTGTTATATACTGTGGTGATTACAATTAATAATAGTATAATGCATCCACGAAAATTGCCAAGAGATTTTAAGTGTTCTCATTACACACATACATAAATGAGGTTATACATATATTAACTGGCTTCATTTAGTCTTTCTACAGTGTACGCATATATCAATACACTGTATTGTATGCAATTTTTGCCTGTCAAAATATAAACAAGAAGATGGCAGAGTGGATCTAGGCAGAAACCCTCAACTCCTGGAGAGCCCAGAAATGAAGCAATGAAACAACAGCTGACCAGAGAGAATACCCACACAGGCATTTTCTGAGAGTAACACTACACAGCCAGTGGAGAACCTCAACACATACCCTACAAAGATGTTTACAGAGGAGCATCCCACAAACACTAACCTCTACCCAGGTGCCCAGATACAAGTGCACTAACCTGCAACCTGTGTACTCCAGAGATAACAGCAGTCCCACACACTTCCCACTCCCTCCTGCAGGCTACCCAGCACCACATCAACCAGACTACCATGCCTCTGCATTGGACTGCCATACCCTACATATATAAGGGAAAGCACACATTAGATATGACAGCACTACATGCAGCACTTCTTCAGGAGGGCGCACACAGCTCTATATCCCCCAGAAGGTAGTAACCAGGTTGTTAAGTCACAGACAATTAGGGACCATCTCCTCTGATCCAGTAAAAAACTAGTAGGTAACTGAACATACCAAAGGAAAGGGCTTCCTACAACTGTATCACAGGTGAGCTAGTGTAATCACTACCTCCACACCCTGGGAAACTTGGAGGTAAAGTCAAGGAGTGACAGACATCTAACGGTCCCAAATCCTGACAAAATCCAAATCAGGAAGACTCACTACGAAACCTCCATTTTGGCATAGAATATCATAAACAATTCTAATGTCAGCTTTGATCTTAAAGATACTACTTTCCATCTTGAATTGACAGAAGTTCCCTTATTATTTGATATTTTCACCCTCAACCTAATAGACTGTATTTTTTTAATGTTTTAAAGTATTTACTGGAATCATTCTTTGTTTTCCTAGATCAGGTTTACAATTGCTCCTCTTACTCTCTCCATTCTATCTTGCATTCCCTGCTCCTGTCTCAATCTTAATTTTTTTCTTCTTCTTAATTTGTACTGTTTTCTATTTTTTCTTTCTTTTTAATTCCTTTGCCTATTTTTCCTCTCCCCCCTCTTACAAGCCTACACAGTGTAATGGTTAATTTTATTATTTTATAAATTAATTGCTCAACCTATTCAAGAACATTACTAAAATTTTATACTTGGATTAGAGGAACTACAGAAACAGTTTTCAGTGAGTTTTGATCCTCCCCCCTCCCCAGGTTTATTGTTACATGGCTTTGTTCTGAAATGGCTGCTGTTAGCAGAGCTTAGTATCATCTCTCAAAGTGGTGCTGATACTGGGCATAGCAAAGGACATATGTTGAGAGGAGATATCAGTACTTAGATATTCACCCAGCTTGGGGCACTTAAAATGTCCAATGAACTAAAAAGAAGATGAAAAGAATAAGCTGAGAGATAAAATACAGAAAGTTAAAGATCATTTCAATAAAGAAAAAATCTATAAAAGAACCAAACAGAAATTCTTGATATTGAAGACTCAATAAATCAAATTAAAGTTCAATTGAAAGCATCACCAATAGATTAGACCGTACAGAAGACAGA
This sequence comes from Aplodontia rufa, assembly GCA_004027875.1. Classification (NCBI taxonomy): domain Eukaryota; kingdom Metazoa; phylum Chordata; class Mammalia; order Rodentia; family Aplodontiidae; genus Aplodontia; species Aplodontia rufa. Next base: position 41,685 of record PVKS010002087.1, read on the forward strand.
TTCTTGGGCCCTGAATGTATATAATCTTGAAAAAGAAAGTTGACAATAAAGAAAACCATGAACAGAACATTCAAGAAATCTGAGATAACATTAAAAGACCAAATCTAGGGGTTGGGGATTTAGCTCAGTGGCAGAGCGCTTGCCTAGCACGTGCAAGGCCCCAAGTTTGGTCTTCAGCCCTGAAAAAAAAATAAAAAACCCAAATCTAAGAATCACTGGTATAGAAGAACCCACTGAAACACAAACTAAAGAAATGCACAACCCTTTAATGAAATAATTCAAAAAGTTTCCATACCTTAGAAATGAGATGGAATTGCAAATACAAGAGGCATTACAACCCTAAATAAGCAAGATCAAAAATGATCTTCTCCAAAACACATAATATACAGAACAAAGATAGAATTCTAAAAGTCATACTAAAAAAAAAAGAAAACCAACAACAGCTGGTTGCATTGAGGTAGGCCAATTAGTCTTTCTAACGATTTCACAACCCAGACCCTAAAAGCCAGTAGGGCATGGAATTATATACACCCAGACACTAAAGATAACAGGTAAAAACCAAGATTGGTATATCTACCAAAATTATTCTTCAGAATTGAAGATGAAATAAAAACTTTCCATGATGATCAGAAACTAAAACAATTCATAATCACTCAATGAAATATTTCATGCAGATGAAAAATAAATAGCAGAGCCAGCACATGGATGTATCTCACCAGAAGAAAAATCAATTAGAGAAGAAAAATCAAGTCTGATTTAAGCACAGAAACAAACCAAAATGTTAGGACATAAAAGCCATCTCTCATATTATAGCATTGAATGTAAACAGTCTAAATATCCAGTCAAAAAGATACCGACTAACATAAAGGATTAAAAAACAAGACCAAATCATGTTTCTTATAAGAGATTAATTTTACAAGCAAAGGCATTCACAGACTGTAGGTGAAATGATAGAAAAAGCTATACCCAGCAAATGGAAACCAAAGCAAATAGCAATAACTACTCTCATATCTGACGAAGATTTCAAGCAAAATTAATCAGAAGGGACAAAGTCACTTCACACTGGTTAGTAATTTTTGAACAAGACATAACAGCAGCAAATATGTATGCCCCAAACACCAGCACACCTATATACATTAAACAAATCTTACTTAATATAAAGAATCAACAGACCCTAATACAATAATACTGGGTGATTTCAACATACCTCTTTCATTAAAAGAGAGCAACCAGACATAAACTCTTAGTATTTTTGTACAAATAATCAAATGGATCTAACAAACATCTATAGAACATTTCATCCATAAACAATCAAATTTACTTTCTTCTCAGCTGCACAAGGAACCTTCTCTAAAATAGACCATAATATAGGACCCAAAGCAAGTCTTAGGAATTAAAAAAAGAGAGATGTCTTTGTACCCTATGAGACCAAAATGGAATGAATTATACATCCATAACAAGATAAAAAATAAACTATTTTTAACACCTGGAGACTAAATAATAATATACTTCTAAGTGAGGTAACGGAAAATATCTGGGGGGGGGGAGAAAAATTCTTAGAGACAAATAAGTATAGAAATACAACATATCAAAATCCCTGGGAAAATATGAAGGCATTTCTAAGAGGACAGTTTGTAACACTGAGTGCCTGCATTTAAGAAAACAGAGACCAGGTGTGATGGTGCACAATAGTAATCCCAGCAACTAAGGAAGAAGCAGAAGGATACCAAGTTCAAAGCCAGCTTCAGGACCTTCGCGAGACCCTGTCTCAAAATTTTAAAAAACATTTTTTAAAGGGCTGAGGATAAACCTCAGTGGTTAAGCAACCCTGAGTTCAATCTCCAGTAACCCCCCCCAAAATGTACTCCAATAAAACAGAAAATCTAGAAGATATTGACAAATTTCTAGACACACATGAGTTACCCAAAATCTAGAAGATATTGACAAATTTCTAGACACACATGAGTTACCCAAAGTGAACCAAGAGAATAGCGAAAACTTAAACAGACAAACATCAAACAATGAAATTGAAACAGCAATGAAAAGGCAACAAAGAAAAGCCCAGGACCAGATGGACTCTCAGCTGAGTTTTACTAGACCTTAAAAGAAAAACTAACACCAATACTTATTATTCCATGAACTAGAAAGGGAGAGAACACACTCAAATTTACTTTATAAAACCAGAATCATCCTGATATCAAAACCAAAGACACATCAGAGAAAAAAGAAAAAAACACCAGACCAATATCCCTGATGAATACCAATGCAAAAATCCTTAATAAAATATTAGAAAACTGCATTCAAAAATATCTTTAAGACTACAGTACAACATGATCACATGAGTTTCATCCCAAGGATACAAAGTTGGTTCAACATAAATAAATCAGTAAATGTAATTCACTACATATATAGAACTAAGGATAGGGATCATATAGTCATCTCAATGGATGCAGAAAGTGTGACAAAATCCAATGCCTTCTCATATTAAAAATGCCAGAGAAACTAGGGATAAAAGGAACTTACCTCAACATGATAAAGGCTGTACATGACAAATCCAAAGCAAGCATCATACTGAATGGACAACAATTCAAAGCATTTCCTCTAAAATCAGGAACAAGGCAAGGATGTCCATTCTTACCACCCTATTCAATTTAGTTTTTGAAACTACCCAAGTAATCAGGCAAGAAGGAACTTAAGGGGATACAAACAGGAAAAAAATTTAAATTATATTTATTTGCAGATAAAATGATTCTACATTTAGAAGACTCAAAAAACTCCACCAGAAGACTTCTAGACCTGATAAATTCAACAAAGTAGCAGGATACAAGATCAATATACAACTTTCCTATATTCCAATAATGAATCACCTGAGAAAGAAATAAAGAAAATATCCCATTCACAATAATCTCAAAAAAATAAACTATTTGGGAATAAATCTAACCAAGGAGGTAAATGACTTCTACAATGAAAACTACAGAACAATGAAGAAAGAAAATGAAAAAGATCTTAGAAGATGGAAAGACCACCCATATTCTTGGATAAGCAGAATTAATATCAAAATGGCCATGTGACCAGCAATACACAAACCAATCCCCACTGAAACACCAATATTCTTCACAAAACTAGGAGGAAAAAAGCCTTAAAACTCATTTGAAAGAATAAAAGATCCTCAAAAACCAAAAAATGCTGAGCAAGAAGAATGATGATGGAGATATTGTCATACCTGATCTCAAATCATATTATAGAACCATAGTAACAAAAAGCGCCTGGTATTGCCATCAAAACATAAATGAAAACCAATGGAATAGAAGACAGAGAAAGCAACACAAATACAGTCATCTAATACTCAACCAAAGTGCCAAAAACATGTTGGAAGAAAAGTCTTTTATAACAAATGGTACTGGGAAAACTCGATAGCCATACATAGAAACAGCTCAAAAGTCATTTAAAGCAGATCAAAAACCTAGTAATCAGATCACAAACTTTGTAAATACTAGAAGAAAAACAGGCTTAATACTCCAATATACTGGCACCAGCGCCACCTTTCTTTTTTAAAATTTTTATTAGTGCGTTATAGTTTTACATACTGTTGGGATTCGTTGTCACCTATTTCTAGATGCAGACAATTCAGCAATACAATTTGTTCAATATCCCCCACACACATCCCTTTACCTCCCTCTTCTTGTCCCCTGATCCCTTGCCTTTCTTCTGGGTCCTATATTGTTCCTAAAAAAAACTCAAATATAGTGACATAATTTTTATACCTATGAAGAACATTTTTTTAATATATGGCTATAGTATATACAGTGACATTTATAACTGCTTGGAATGTACCTTGCTTTATCTCAGTTCCAACATTTTCCCTTCTCCTCCCTTCCTATCATCCCTTGTTATTCTTCAAAATATTTGACAATGGGATTAAACATTTACATTTTGTACAGGTATACAGCATAGCTTTTTCAAATATCTTATGAAGTATATTGCAACTGTATCTCATAAACATTAACATTTTGCATGTTTGTTCAATGGATTTTTGTTCATGAGTTTGTCTACTTTACTCCCAAGCCTGAGTTTAGGACCAGCCTCCACAAATGAGGGATACCATTCGGCCCTTGACTCTCTGTGTTTGACTACCATCGCTCAGCATGATTTCTTCCAATGCCATCCACTTACCTTTAATAGATGCAATATCATTGTTTCTAAGAGCTGAGTAGAACTCCACTATATATATACCAGAGCTTTTGGATCCATTCATCCAGTGAGGGGCATCTGAGTTGGTTCCATAATTTAGCTATTGTAAATTGAGCTGCTATGAACATGGATATTGCTGTATGACTGTAATGTGCTAATTCTCACTCCTCGGGGAAAATATCCAGAAGAGGGAGGGATAGCTAGATTGTATGGTGGATCCAATCCTAATTTTTTGAGGAGTCTCCACACTGCTTTCCAGAGCGGCTGAACCAGTTTACAATTCCACCAATAGAGTAGCACCACCTTTCTTAACAAAACCCCTAAAGCTCAAGAAACAACCAAGAATCATTAACTGGGATGATATCAAATTATAAAGATTCTGCAAAGTAAAGGAAATCACAGCATGAACAGAAACTGTATGAAATAAAAGAAAATCTTTACCAGGTATTCCTGACAAGGAATATCCAGAATATATAAAGAACTAAAAAACTTAACATCAAAAAATAAATAATAACCCAATCGAAAGAACTAAATAGACATGTCTCAAAAGAAGAAATACAAATAGTTACCAAATATATGAAAATATTTTCAACAACCCTAGCAATCAGGGAAATGAAATTCAAAATTATGTTCAGATTTCATCTCATTCCATTTAAAACAGCAAGCATCAAAAATACAAATAAATGCTGACAAGGATGTGGGGATAATGGTATTCTCATACATTATTGATAGAACAGCTAATTAGTACGACCACTTTGGAACGCAGCATGGAGATTCCTCAAAAGACTAGGAACAGAACCACCATACAACCCATCAATAGTACTCCTTAATATTTATTCAAAGGAACTAAAATCAGCATACTATAGTGATAAAGGAATATCTATATTTATACCTGCACAATTCGCAATAGCTAAATTATGGAACAAGTCAGTCCAGATGCCCATCAACAGATGACTGGATGAAGAAAATGTGATACACACACACACACACACACACACACACACACGCACACACACACAACAGAGTTTTAGTCATGAAGATGAATGAAATTATGGAATTTACTGGTAAATGGAACTAGAGAACATAATGCTAAGTGAAATAACTCAGACTCCAAAAAATCAAGGATCAAATATTTTCTCTCATGTGCAGAAGCTAGAGCAAAATAAGGGCAGGTGGGGAGAAGAGGAATATATCCTATGAAAATAGAAGGGACATCAGTGGAATAGAGGAAGGGTATAGACAGGGAAATAGGACAAACAAGAAAGTGCAGGATGAAATTGGCCAAATTATGCTATGTACACATGTGAATATACCAAAGTGAATTTTACCAGTATGTATATTTATAAAGCACCAATTTAAACAAATAAGTAGAAGGAAGACCAGTACAGTAGAGAAAGAGGAATGGAGGGGAGGATAAGAAGTATCAGGGATGGTAACTGAGTAAATTACATTTCATGCATATATGATTATGTCAAAATGAACCCCACTATTATGTGTAACTATAATGCACTAATAAAAACATTTGAACATAACTTAGTCTCATAAAGAAAGATTAGTGAATAAGTAAATTACGTTTTTTAAAAAAGGTTAACCATCAACAATAATGAGACACATGGACACATCATCCATACCCAACAGGATGTCCTCAGGAGGATACCTCATTGCTTCAATGACATTATTGGTTTTTAAAAACATGCATAATCTTAACTTATTTATGTGGAAATATCACATGAATTTAAACTGAGGGACATTCTACAAAGTTTTACACTAGTACTCTTCAAAACCATCAAGGTACTAGATTTGGTAGCACATACCTATAATGCTAGCTCTTCAAGAGGCTGAGGCATGAAGAACTCAAGTTCAAGGCCAGCCTGGACAACTTAGCAAGATCCTGTCTCAAAATAAACTAGAAGGGCTTCAGAGATAGCTCAAAGAGCATGCGCCTAGCATGTGCAAGGCCCAGGGTTCAATTCCCAATACTGCAATATGTAAATAAAGCAAAACTGAACAAGCAAGCAAACAAACAAAAACACTCTTTCAAGATTATTAAAGTCAAATATACAGTGCAGAATTCTCCTAGATCCTGAGAGAGAACTATGGAGGCACAGCAAATAAATGCAACACAGGATTCTGGATATGATCTTGGACCATAAGAAGGATATCTATGAGAAAACTAGTAACATCTGAATAAAGTTTACAGATTAGTTAGTAATAATGCAGTTTTATTAACTGATTTTGATAATTATGCTACAACTTTTTGGATTTATTTACTTACTGACATTAAGGATTGAACCCAGGAGCGCTTTCCCACTGAGCCACATTTCAAGTCCTTTTTTAAAATGTTTATAATAGGGTATTGCTAAGTTGCTCAGGGCCTCTCTAAGATGCTGAGGCTGGCTTTGAACTTGCAATCCTCCTGCCTCAGCCTCCCAAGTTGCTGGAATTATAGGTGTGTGCTACCACACCTAGCCATAACTGTATTATAGTTATATAAAACGTTCTTTGGGAATGTACTTGGGGAAGATTGGCATGGGGTAATTAGAAATGCTTTTTTCAACATATTTAAGTATTTTGGAAATCTGAAATTATTTCAAAATGAAATGCCACTGACAAAAAAAATTGTGGTTATGAAAAAACAAATGGGCAAGGTGGACTTTTCTAGATTTGGAAAAAACTCAGATCTAACCAAATGAAAAACTGACTCCTAGATTTGAAGAGCGAAACAAAACAACAAAATAGCTACAAACTGGAGAAATGTGAATATAAACGTATTGGGGGGGGGCATTTTAGGGATTTAATACAAGGTGTTCTATCACTAAACTACACCCACAGCCCTGTTTTAATTTTGTGATACAGTCTAAATTGCAGAGGTTGGACTCAAACTTGAGATCCTGCTGCCTCAGTCTCCCAAGTAGCTAGGATTACAGGCATGTACCACCATACCCACCTGGATGGTGTATTAAGCAATACCACTCACTAAATCAATATTAGCATTCTTAGGTGAGAGAACAGTATTGTGGTTACATATGAGTTCATCCTTATTCTTAGAAAATGCATGCTGAAATATTTAAGATTCATCCTGCTATGACAGAGCCATTTACTTTTAAATAATTCTGTGAGAGAGAAGAACTTGGGGAGTAGAAGAACAACTGTGAAGTAAAAAGATGTACATTTTATTGCCTTTCAATTTCCTAATGCTTTAAGAGTTGGATTACATTCCATCTTTTAATTATGAGTGATACCACTATTTAAAGAAGTTCAATATCACTTTAATACTTTCTACATTCCTTCACACTTTTCATTAAACTATATACTTTTCATAGTCACTTGACAACTAAACAATATCCTTTCTGATAAAAACTGAAATTGAGAATTCCAATTTAAGTTGCATGATAGCAGTGGTCCATTAATTCTTGTGTTCCTTAGCAATATTACTACCTCTTCAAAATAACTGCTTTATAATTGGACTTTAATCATTTATAAAACATGCCTTAGAAATAATTATATTGCTAGTCAGGCTCAAGAGCAAGCTCAAATATACAAGAAACTAAATTATTGGTTTTGATAAAGTTTACCTAAAGATTGCTATCACCAGAGTGCAAATGTGAAAAAATTACAACCAGTAGCCTAAAGCTAATTCTTTTGACTTCACCAAGTACATTGTAAACTCAAATGCAGAGATACAGTTTCATTTAGATTAATTTTGAAATGCTGTCCAGTATCGAACCACAGACCAGTAATAACAAAGAAGCAGTGTTTGTCAGATATATAACATACATATTTTCTAACCTGGATGCAATTCATGTTCTTTATCCAAATATATTTACTTTATCCAAATATATTTACTTCCTCCAAAACATTAAAAAAGAAAATGAAGCATTTATTTTTCCTTCAATATTTTCCCCTATCTGAACGGTTCCCACTATTTTCTATCACCTTTTGGCTATCAACAGCTGCTCTTGTCTGAAAGAGAGGAAGGGCAGAGGCAGGTGACAGTGCAGCCAGGCTCCGTGGCTAAGGCCATGCCTTCCCGGGTGATCAGGTCCCTGACTGTTCATAGGACCATCTGTATTAAGGAAGTAAGGGAAGCACTGATTTCCAGTCAAACAAGGGGTGGGAGGCACGGATTAAGTGGTGTCAGACACTCTTAGTTTATAAGTTAGCAGAAATACTCATAGTCAAAGGGAGGACATATCATGTTCACCATGGCAAGATTCATCAATTTAGCAGTAGAAGTTTTAAAAAAGTAATCTATGAGAATGGGAAGGGAAAAAGGAGAAATGGAAATGGGAAAATATCTATGAATAATAAAAATCTGGGAATATAGCACAAAAGAGAATTTTTCTACATAAAAATCTGGGATTAGCTCCTTTAAGTTAATACATGCAAAAATAAGAAATACTATATTTAAAAAGTAATGATTTGCTATTTTTTAAAAAAATGTCTTTACCCAGGGAATTCTAAGAAACAAAAGACCAATATAAAAGTGAAGCAAAAATTCTGTGTGCATCTCTTTTCATCTTAATGTGAATGTATGGTCTCATAAGAAATCAGATTCATTTTCAACAAAAATTCAATGCTGTGTAACATGCTATGAGCCATGGATGAACATTGAAATCTTTGTGGTATTAAAGGAGCAACTAAAATATATTCCTTGGACTCAGTTATACAAAAGAAAAAGACAGAGAACCAGCTATTATAAACAGATGGAAAATATTAAAGCATTATGACTTTTATTATGCATTTGTTTTTTCAAGAGAAAACAGACCAAAGTCAAATCTACAAAAAGCAGGTTCTAATTAATGGATTCACTATTGAAGACAACTCTAAAGAGCTTAACATATAATAAAGGAAAATTCTGATTTCTAGAACTCATAGAGCATTAGAGCATGACAGAAGGAAGACAATCAAGTTCTCACTCTCATTTCTGCAGATTGTAATCTGTCTTTTTCATCATACAGTTATTCTACCTCTTGGTTGTTTTAATATAAAATATAAAATATTTCTCTTCAAGACATAGCAAATATCCAATTACTAGGTCCATCTTCTTCCCACCCCCAATCTCTTCTACCTACTAACCCCTGTCCAAACAATTACTTAAATACCATTAAAAAGTCACACTAACAGTTTCCAAAGACTGCTACAACAAAATTACCACATATTAATGGCTTAACCAACAGAAATTTATTCTCTCATAGTTTTGAAGGGCAGAAATCCAAAATCAAGGTCTCTGTGAGGCTGGCTCCTTCAGGACACTTTTGAGGGAGAATCTGTCTCATGCTGCCCTTCTCTGATGGCTGCTGGCAACCTTGGCATTGCTTGGCTTGTGGGTGCATTATTTCCGTGTCTTTCTTCACAAGACCTTCTCCTCTGTGTCTTTGGTTTCTTATAAGGACACTTTCTCATTGTACCTAAGGCTCCCTCTGATATTCCAAGATGAGCTCATTTTGAGACCCTTTAATTACACCCTTAATCATCCTTTTTCCATTGTACCTAAGGCTCCCTCTGATATTCCAAGATGAGCTCATTTTGAGACCTTTAATTACACCCTTAATCATCCTTCTTCCAAATAAGGTCAAATTTACAGGTTCTAGGTTGATACACCTTGAGGGGAGGAGTGAGGATGCATTTAATCCACTACAGCCACTATCTTTCCATATTAGCTATATCCTAATTACCATTAAATGTTAATTTCTTAAAAGAAATTTAAAATCATGTGAATGTCATACTTTCCCTCCATTTTCATTTTATTTCACATATTAGTTATCTGATCATTCTTTTCAAGTAGATTCATTCTCTTATAAATCCTTCTCTAGTGTTTCATTAGTTACCATGGACAAGGTAAGCACAGTAGAGCAGACAAGATATTAAATGCTTTGGCCTACAAAAAACAGTGTTTTTGTGGATTACCAAAATAGAACAGTCTCACACATTGATCTGAGGAGCCTTCAGTTTCACCATAAGTTATGTTTTAATTCTATACCCTAATCAGGATAAATACTCTTATAATGAAGTTAAACATACAATTTTAACCAATTCATATGTATGTCATGTTCAACACTGTCATTAATTTTTACCTTGTCTTGGTCATTTCATACACTGAGAAGTTGTCATTTATGTGTAAAAGTAACAAAAGAAGGTTACTATATCATGGATATCCTGAAATGAAGACTACTATTTGAAAGAATGACATCACAAAATGAGAATATCTCCAAATTCTCTAAATCAAAATAGCAAAAATTTCAGATTTATTGGATTATGCAAGATATCATTATCAATGCTAATAAGGTGTTTTCCTATATAATGCTTCCAAAATAAGCAGCTCATCTATCTTCTTGTGGGAACAGAAGAAATAATGCTTCGTTAGTTCCAAATTCAGATTACCAACTAATCCCAACATTGTCCTGCTATACAAAATTAAGAAAGGTAGCCCAAAGCCTAGGAAGTTGCTAGTTTGCATCTGAAATAGTCCACAAAGGCCAATCTATTAAAGATGTGGTCCACAGCTTATTTCTTGGGAGGTGGTGGATCCTGGTGGAAGGAAGCTAGCTCATTGTGTGTGTGCCATTAAAAGTGGTATTGGAAGTTCCTTCCTCTTTGTCTTCCAGCTGCCATGAGATGAGCAGTTCCCTCCATTATGATGTACTTTCTCACCACCGGCCAAAAGCAATGGAGCCATTCAACCATGGACAGAAACCATGAGCCAAAATAAACCTTTCCTCCTAAGCTATCTACCTCAGGTATTCTGTTACAGGAATGCAAAGCTGACTAACAGAGAAGCCATTCTTCCTCCTCCACTCAGGGCGTGACTATTTGCTTGAAGCTCTCAGTGACAGTGCACAAGTATGCACGCATAAAAAGTTTCAAAACTGCTGTGCAGTCCTTTAAGAAAAGAGATCCAAACAGTGAAATCAATGTGCACTGTAAAATAATTTAAAACTTAACACACAAAAACAAAGGAAACAGCACAAAAGCAAAGTAACAGGAGGCATGATCACCATTTTCAACTACATGAAACTAAAAGAGAGCATATTTTGAAAAGGGACTTCACCAAAGGAGTAAACAATACAACACAATCTCCTTCCCCAAAACACTGCCCCAGTAACACATTTTTGTGTTAGACCCTATATCTGGGAAAACATCAAGGGTATTGTGAGATGGGAGTAAATAACTCATACCTCCACCAGGAATAATTGCCAACTTTGTTTCAACCAGACCCATTTTTGCAGAGGAAGCTAAAAAGAAAAAAGAAAATTAAGAAACATCCACATCATCACAGTAAAAAATGCCAACTTGAAAGAATTAGTAAAATAAGATACACTAAAGACATTGTTTACTAATTAAATTGGTGTCACATTTTTTTAAATCACTACAAAAGATACCTACTTTGAGAAACAAGAAAATACTCTAAATTAAATATATAAGGAGAGTCATACAACATTTTCTATTAAAACTGCTTGGCAGTATATTAGTTTTTGATGGGGTACAACAAGAGCTGTAACCATATTACTAGACCTGAGATTGCCAAGTCATATTTGAAGCCTTGGATCTCGGTGATTATTTAGGATCAGGAGAGAGACTGTGTCTGACAGGCATGAATTCTTTAGCTACCTGAATTGTCCCCCAGATCAAACAACTTAATATATCAGATACAGCAACTTCTCAAGACCATGTTGCTAGTTACTTTCTGACAAGCAGTTTTACTGTTTGACAGTTAGGCAGCATTCTTCTTATTGTGTTTGTTTTCGCAAATACTCCACAGCATCTTCATCATTTCTTTTTTTTTTTTTTTAAAGAGAGAAGGACAGTGAGAGAGACAGAGAAAGAGAGAAACAACTTTATTGAGTTTTTCACATGGCCTTCGTTACTCCAACACATAGTTGTGTACGTGGTGCTGGGGTTTGAACCCGGGTCCTCGTGCTTGCCAGGCAAGCGCCGAAACCACTGAGCCACCACTCCAGCCCCCTTCATCATTTCTTAACGTGCACAGTCAAATGTACTTACTATTTCCAGCATTCTAATTCTGAAAGCCTGCGTTCTTTCAAAATGGACTGCATGTACCTTAGCTTATCAATTTAAAACCTAACTCATCTCCAGTACTAATAAATAGCATCTGATTTCATCACAAAAAAATAGAGACCTAAAATAATGTAGAAAGGAAAAAACACACAAGGACAAGCAACCACTAATCCCAAGACACAGTCACACAGAATTATTAAAAGGTGAATTATGTTGACTCTACTTTTATTACGTAGCCATATCAGAAGTGACAATAGGAACCAAGGGAAGAATAATGACAGCTCTCTGCTGTCTGTTCTTCCCAGTCCTCAGCCCCAGAGCCCAAGGACACAGCTAAAGCTGAGATTCTCTGGAATACAGTGTCCAGAACAAGCAACACAGAAGAACTAGTTGCTCCAGTGGGGTAACAGGAATATGGCTTGTGATCAGTCACCTCCTTTGGCCTTGTTATTTTCCCTCTCTCTACTCCAGCTTCAACCTGCACCCCCAAGTACTGTGCTCACAGGCTGCTGGGCAGACTGAGTGACTGAATACATGTCAAGTGTGCTCCAGGCACCTGGGCAGCACTAAATAACTGGTCAGCACTAATTGTCTTCATTATTTTCATAACCACCTCATACATACTCAGAAAACCATTCAGGAGAGAGTGAAGTTTAAAGGGATTATATCCAAATAAGCTGAGAGTCATTAAGTACTTGGCCTAGGCACACCCACTATGGTTTCTCCCATTTTAGAGAGGGGAAAAAAAATTTCAAAAGGGCAAGACCTAAAGTTCAAACTCAGCTCTGTCTGACCCAAAAGCCTTGCACCTTTTTCTACTGCCAAGACTGAGCAAGAGACAACAAAAGATTCCTTTTATCTTCAGGGTTCCTTTTTTTTTTTTTTTTTAAAGAGAGAGGGACAGTGAGAGAGACAGAGAAAGAGAGAAACAACTTTATTGAGTTTTTCACATGGCTTTAGTTGCTCCAACACTTAGTTGTGTACGTGGTGCTGGGGTTTGAACCCAGGTCCTCGTACTTGCCAGGTAAGCACCGAAACCGCTGAGCCACCGCTCCAGCCCCTATCTTCAGGGTTCTAAATGTGACATTGAGCCCAAGGGGAGACTGAAATATCCTATTCAACAGAACTAGAACAAAATGCTGGAATTAATTCAAAAATAGACACAAAACTCATTTCTCTACATTACATTTTTAATAGGATCAATTCTCACCTGCTACTCGTATATCACAGGCCAGAGCCAATTCAAGACCACCACCTAGTGCAAGTCCATCTATTGCTGCAATAGTTGGCACTGGAAGATTAGCTGAAACAGAAAGCAAAAAGTTTTCACTTCTTCATTTAGATCATTATCTCACTATGTAGTTCCTTTTACTTCCTTTCTGTAAATACATTTTTAAATGGGATATTTTATACAGACTTCTGTATCTTTCTTGCCTTTTACAAAACATATACTGCCATGATTACTCTTCATAAACTTTAATGATTGTATCGTGTTCTACCACATGAATATGCAGCATCTTTAAACCTTCCTACATTAATGAATTTTTTTCATAAATATTTTTGTTAAATTAACAGAATCACAGTCCTATGACTTTTTCTATGACTTTTTAAGAATATAAATTCTTTAAAAGATGTTTGGTTCATATATATTTCAAGTTGGAATGACTTATGCATAATTGTGTAATTCATGACCATTTATATGCAGCTTCAATGCTCAAAATGACAATCTCTTTCAAAGAAATAACATATACTCAAACAAGAAAAAAGCAACTCAATTAGTTGCTGTGGCAGTGGCCCCAAGCTCCCCAGTTAGTAAAGTGGACTAAAATGGGCTCTACCCAACCCCACAGCTCCTGGGGAAGAGGCAACCTTTCCAGAAGCATGACTGGAAAGAGCCACCATTCACAGAACTCAAAACCAGAACTGCTGAAGTCTAGAAGAGAGTATTATTCTACGTAGACTTTTATAAGTCACAATATACAGATTTTCCCAGGCACAGTGGTGCATGTCTATAATCCTAACAACTTGGGAGCAAAGGCAGGAAGATTGCAAGTTCGAGGCCAGCCTGGCAACTTACTGAGGATGCAGTTCAGTGGCAGTGTCCCTGGGTTCTATCCCTAGTACCAGGGGTAGGGGACATTTTATTCTTTTAACTAATTCAAGTGACTGGTTATATTAATTATATTAATTAATTAATCTGTGAAACAGAACAGCTTCTATTAGTTTTATTTCTGACTATGGGAATGTGAAGGTAGGCTGGCTAACCTTAATATATAAAGAGAATATGGGTTTTAAAAAATACCATCCCTTGGAGCACAGTGCCAGAGTGCTTGACCAACATGTCCAAAGCCTTGGATTCAATCCCTAGCACCACAAAAACAGCATACAGTGGAAGGGGAGTGGAATTCCCCAAAAGCTCTCTCTTTCATCAATATTCTAACAGATGAAATTCCCAAGAGGCAAAATCTTCATCCCTCTTAAAATATTTGAATTTTAAGAGGATGCAGCTCAACAGCAAGGCCCTGGGTTCAAGCCACAGTACCACAAAAAAAGGAAGAAAGAAGAAAGAAAGAAAGAAAGAAAGAAAGAAAGAAAGAAAGAAAGAAAGAAAGAAAGAAAGAAAGAAAATAAATTACACAAACTTGTTGAAATATGCTGAATCCTACTCATTCACACAAAAAGGAATTTTCTAGTCTTATTCTGAGACCAAACTCTGGAAAAGCTAAGACAGAACATGCATGTGTGGCTGCCACCTGAGGCAGAACACTTCAGCAAGAGAGAGATGTACAGGGCTTTTGCATAGGCCATACTTTACTATCTCTACCTGTGTGAGGCTCTGGAGGGAGGCAGGGATTTGAAAGGACAGGATAGATACCTAATGTGCTTTCCAGCACCTTCAGGAAGGGGGAAATAAGACCTATCAGTGTCTATGGGTCAGGAAATGAATTTAAGGTACAAATAACATAGTGAATTTTAAACAAGAAAGGGAGGGAGGAAGGGAAAAAAATCAATGAAGTGATACAATGGCAAATTAATCTGAATAGCTACCAAGGTTATCTTGAATTCTTGTGACTGAAACAGAATGACTGTTACCTGCTCACAACACTTCTTCCTTCCTAAGAAGATGACTATAGAGCTTATCTATTTGTAGTTCCCTCAATCTTCTACCTCTCCAATCTCATGACTCTCCCATTAAAACCTTTCTCTAAGCCTTTGGCTCATCTCCCTTTATAGACCAGCTTCTGGGAAGTGTAGAGTAAGACCACATCACCCATACCCATACACCTCCCACAGCCAGTGGATAATCTTTAGTTCCGATTAATCATACACCCTCTAAGATCAGAGACCTTAATCCTGAATGCTGCCTCCTTGAATAACCTCTTCATTTGCCTGCTGGGTCCCTCATCTTTTCTGCCTTTCCATCCACCTCTGGTTATTCCTCGGTCTTCTTACCTTCTAAATATTAGCTCTACTCATGAGATCTCAATCCCACCCACAGCTTCCACCACCTATACCAATGAAGTCCACACAACTCTACCTCAGTCTCAAATTTCCATCTAAACTCTGTCTGCAGGACATTTCCACTTAAATGCTTTATCACTTTATCATGTTCAAACTGACTACTCTTCAATCCTTCCAGAATTTATTTCATAGTCATCCACTCACCAAGAAGGTACCTGCAAGTCATCTCAGGTATCCTTTCCAACACCCTTATATCAAGTCATTTCCTGAGTCCTGTCTAATAGCTTACAAATCTCCAGGGTTCTGGGTCCCACCATTTCTCACCAGTAGGAAGTCCCAAATTAATTTTCTTTACCTAACCCTCGTATGCATATTCCACATTTCTTTTATTTTTTTTTTAAGAGAGAGGGACAATGTGAGAGAGAGGGAATCAATTTTATTTAGTTTTTCATGCAGCTTTCATTGCTGTGAGTGTTCGGTATGTACGTGGTGCTGGGCTTTGAACTTGCATACTCACGCATGCAGGGCAAGCGCCGTAACCGCAGAACCACCGCTCCAGCGCCATATTCCACATTTCTACAGGGTTCTTCCCCTCTTTAAAATTCTATAATTATTGATTCTACCTCTGAGATAAAAATGAAGTAAACTGTCAGCATGCCCACAAGAGGAATCTATTGAATTAAGTGTGTCCATTTATCCATCTTTTCTCCAGCCTCACATAGACACTCTGAGATCCAGCCCCAATCTACTGAAAGCACCTCTAGAAGTAAACTCCCCATTCAAGACTCCACACCTGAGTACAGGCTGCAGCACTACCAGGAATGTCTAGCTTCTTACTTGTTTTTTAACGTACTACTCAAATGTCTTTCCCTTTGTTTCCACGGTACTCTTGGGCACCCTCTTCTATCAAATCATTCCCTACTTCACTGCCCATCTGAAACAAAGACTAGAATCAAATCAAGGCTACTCAATAATATGCCAACAATCTGGGACAAACCTCTACATTTTGCACTCACTGCCTCTTCCCCTGCAACTACTTTAAACTTGGTATGTTAACTCCTTTTCTATTATTGTCAATATCTTTTGTTTTTAATACCTTAAAAAATAGCATGAATTTATGCAGTCTTATAGAAATGAAAAACTGCAAAAGCATTCCTAAGCAGGAGAGCACAGCACAGAACAGATGCTCTCTTCCTACAATGTGGAATGATAAGCACTACAGTGGGAAGGAACACATAAAGCAGCTTCTGGAAATGGACCAAATATGCATTTGGTCTCCCTACCCATTTTCAGATACACAGATCCTAGAACCCTTGGAATCTGCAGTGATAAGACTATCTTTCAAATGCTAACAAGCTGACTGATGGACAGCTTCAGGATAGTAGATGGTCACAAGAAAGACCAAGGCAGGATTAGAACGCCAGAACTTTCAGCCCAGCTCACTCAAATGGAGGGGGTACAATTGATCACCAATGGCCAACCAGCATTCTCAAGTAAATATTATACTTAAGGTATCACACTTAGCCAACAGAAAGATAAAAAACCACACCATCTCTTTAGAAGTACAATTAAAATAAGAAAAAATTTAATGCATAAACAAACACTAGATTAATTAACATACATCCAACTGTAAGAAGTGCTATCAGAAAAAAAATTGTCATCTTAATAAAAAAAATGACTGGGGGTGGGGAGCACATTCAGTAAAATGGTTTCAGGGACCATCTGACCTGGGGTACAGAGGAAAAGACAGACATGAGAAGTAAACAAAATGTGAAGGTGTTGACCTGGGAGGGACTCAAATTAATCAGTTCCTCTCAGGTGCTCTTGATTCTCATATCAAAGAATATAACCTTTTTCCCAACATACTAAAACTTTTTGGAATTAATAATTTTTAAATTTGATAGTTAACAATTTGAGAAATTAAGTTTCTCAGGAGAATAAAAATTTTAACATTACAACTTGTAAGAAATTTGTGACCAAAACATGACAAAAAATTTGGGGTCCTCATACAAAAAAAAAAAAAAAGCCAAGTATGATATAGAGGCCAGAACTGTGCAACTTGGTGAGACCCTGTCTCAAAACAAAAAATAAAAAATATTGTAGAGGTAGTTTCTGGACTCCTGATTTCAAACAGAAGGGAGGAAAGGACAGAGGGAGGGAGAGGAGGGAAAAGAGAAGAAAAGAGGAAAGCAAAGAGAGAAAGGGAGGGAGGGAGGAAAAAAGGAACGGAAGAGGGAGAAAAGAAGATCCTCAGATCACCAAACAGGTTAACTACTTTCAAAAATTAACATATTTTAGCACTGTGGAAAGCTGTCTACGAAATTTTCCTATTCAAAGTTTACTTACTTAGAATAGCTTACTCAGTATTCCATATATGATTAAATATTAGTAATTTTTCAACATTATAAACTTAAAGGTGGGACTGGAGCAGTAGCTCATTGGTTACAGCGCTTTCTTGGCATGCTCAAGGATGTGAGTTCAAACCCCACCACCACATACACAATGATGTCAGAGCAATGAAAGCCACATGAAAAACTAAATAAAAATTGATTCTCTCTCTCTTTCTCTCTCTCACTGGCCCTCTCTCTTAAAAAAATAAATAAACTTCAAGGTATATATAATCCCAGTTTTTTCCCAAAAGATATTTCTCTTGTTTTTCAGGAACACATGTATCATCTCAAAGTACATGCTACTTTCACAGTTACCTGATAGGCTTATTTTTACATCTAGTATTTTCTTGTACTTAGGAGCACTTAATAACCACAGGGGAAATAGTAAAGCCCACCTTTAGAAAGGCAGATTATCAGTTTAAAGGTTTGAAAGAATACTATAATTTCAGCTGTACATGAGTACAAAGGAATGAAACAGGAATTGCAAATCCAGTGGGCAATGGCTATTCCCAACAGCAACAGGAAGAGATGATGACTCAATATGTTATCCAACCATCAGCATCAGACACTATTTTGAGCGCAGCACCAGGAAATGAGCCAGGTATGACACAGAAGATAATAATACTTTGAAATGTTCCTAAAAATATAATTAAAGCACGCAATTAAAAAGTTTCACTATTTAAAGAGCAGTTAAGGCAGGTCTCAGATAACCTTCAGCAGCCTGCAGGCCACACCAGCCAAGGGTAATCAGTAAGAGCAGGGCAAGAATAGGGAAAACCAAGTATCTACTTTCAGCTCTGAAGTAGATATAATAGATAATGTAGTCTACTTGTAAGACTCTAGAAAAATACAGTCTGATTAAGGAGAAATGGTAGTGTCAGTTATATGATTTTTAAACTTGGTTCTGCATGAAGATTAGTGTTGCTATAACAGAAGTATTTCAAAAGAAATGTCCATACAGTATCTGGGAAGTTTGAATACTGAAATCTTTCAAGAATAGAAATAAAGCCACCTAAAAATTATAATAAATTCCAAGTTATCCCCTAAATTCACCTTAGACTTTATTTTCAATTTAAAGTGCTCGCTCCTGTTTCAATCAAGTTTTAAAGAAACCAGAAAAATGAAACAAAACAAACCTTGAGCAAAGCTTGCAGGCCACACCTCAGTTTCCCAAGAGGCTCACAACAGGCTCACTGCAAAAGGAGCCAGCCTGGGTACCAACAGACACACAGAGTAGGGGGACTAGGGTCACCAGGAAGGAATTAAGGGTTACAAGAGAGAAAATTCCTAGGTGTCATGAGCCTGAGAGCAAAGGCATAAGGAACAGTATTTATGACATCTCAGTTCTAGCATTAGGTTAAAATACAAATAAAGTAGAAAAACTCTACAAATTGTTGTGATGAAAAACAGATGAACAGCAGCACTATTCCATATGAGAGGTACCAACCATTATGTCAAGAACAAATTGTTGAAGGTTAGCATTGCTTCCCACGTACATTTTGCAAACTTGTTTATCAGAGTATCTTCAGGCTGTATCAATACATACAGAAAAGGAAAATCAATTTAATTTTACTAAGAAAATTGCTCAGTAATAGTATGACAAAATAAATAATTACTCCCTCCTTTAATTAAAACCAGAGGAACAAGGATAAAGTGGTAAAGGGCCAGACCCTCTCGACACTGCTGCAGGGCAAGAATATGAGATACAGGCAAAGAAAGACAACATGGGTACAGATTTTATGCAGAGTAATTAAGGCAAAAGGTGGCCTCCTTAATTTTTAATAGCAAAATTGTGACTAAAGTTTATAAAAGTAGATTGGGGAACCCTGCTTGAGCCAAACCGAGCAGCAGCTGTGCACCAACCCAGGCCTCAGGTCTGGAGCCTTCAGGTGTGCACAGGGTGCCCAGAAACCTCATCGGAGCCGACCCCATCAACATCCCTGCCCCTGCCACCCCCACCCCGTTACCAAACCACCCAGCACTGCGCATGTAGCCACCCAGATACAGTCCATTCCAGCCAGGTCTAGATATATTGGGCCCATACCTGCTGCCAAGGATCCCAGGTCCCATCACAGCATGTAGGAGGACTGTTCCAGCCTGACGTGAGACCCCAGGACCTAGCAAAGCACACGGCTGCTGCGCTTCTACAATCCAGCAGGACCCACCCCCAACAGATTTCAGATCAATGCTCTGGTCCTAGATCCATAAGGTACAGCAATACAAGGTTCCAGCAGAACCAGCTCTCCGGAAAAAGGAGGTCATCAGAGGGGTGGTGTCTGACTTGACCCTTTGGCCTGCAAAGAAGCACCTCCAGACCTGAATATGTTCACCACAGGGAAACTCAATTCAAATGTCCAAAAGAAGAATATCAAAAATTAGGAATCAAAATAGAAAAAGTTCATCTCAGAAAAGGAGTGGGATGAAAACCTAGAAATAATTATCAACAATCTGATTATTAAAATGAACAATGAACTAAAAGAAGATTTAATTAAGGAATTAAGTGAGAAAATTCAAGAGATGAAAAACTCTATGATCAAAGAAATAGACATATTGAAAAAAGAAGTAACAGAGCTAAAATCTTCAGTCAATCACATAAGAACAACAACGGAAGAATTTAACAGACTAAACTATAGACAACAAAACCTCAGCTCTAGAAGAAAGAACTTCTGCAACGAAGATAGGCTGAGTAAGCTTGAAAGCATGAATGACAAAAAGGAAAAAACAACTTACAAAACACGAGCAAAATTTTCAAAATGGCTGGGATGAAATCAGAACAAACGTTCTAAGAGTAACTGGGATAAAGGAGGAAATTAAAACACAAAAGGTAAAAAGAACATTCTTAAGGAAAGAGTTAAAGAAAAATTTTCCAATATTAAAATAGATATATTCATCTAGGAAGCATACAGGACACCCAAAAGGCCTAATCAAATGAGAAGTTCACCAAGACACATCATATTCAAAATGTGTAACAGGGAAATCAAGGAAAGAAGACTAAAAGCAGCAAAAGAGAAATGCCAAAACACATTCAGAGGAAAACCAATAAGGATCACCTCTAACTTTTCATCTTAGACTCTAGTAGCAAGAAGAGCCTGAAAGGAGATCTTTTAATGTGTGAATGACCACAAACCTACAGGCAAGAACACTATACACAGCAAAAAGCTTCAAATTTGATGGGAAAATAAGAACATTTCATGATTAGATCAAACTGGCAATATTCATGAACAGAAAATCAGCATTACAAAGAATCCTCAAAGATAAACTCCAGATAGAAAAAGCAAACACTCCTCAAAACTCACAGAGGGAATACAATAAAAGTGCCCTCTATCAAAAGACAACCAAGAAAGCACAGAACTCACTAATCAAACATGATGACTATGAACCACAACCACATAACTATCCTATCACTGAATGTACATGGTCTCAATGCACCAATCAAAAGACAATTAGCAGACTGGATCAAAAAACAAAATCCAACAATATGCTGCTTACATGAGACCCACCTTATAACTAATGACATCCACAGACTGAGGGTGAAAGGATGGGGAAAAAAATCTACCAGGTCTATGGCCCAAGAAAGCAAGCTGGAGTTGTAATAACTTACATGAAACAAAATAGATTTCAAACATAAATTAATCAGAAGATATAAAGAAGGCCACTGCATCCTCTAGTAAAGGGAGCAATACAACAGGAAGATATAACCATAGTACATATATACTCTCCAAACACGAATGCTCCCAAGTACATGCATACGGGCAAAAATTACTATAGGACATAAAACTATTTGTGAACCTCAACATAATAATATTGGGAGACTTTAATATTCCTCTATCACCAACAGACAGATCAACAAACTAAAAAAACAATAAAGAGATTACCAGTCTAAACAACTCCATAAATCAAATGGACTTAACAGACACCTACAGAATATTGCACCCCAAATTGGCTGAGGATATCTTCTTCTCAGCAGCATATGGATCCTTCTCCAAAACATATCATATTCTAGTCCACAAAGGAAATCTCAGCAAATATAAAAAAGTAGATACTATTCCATATATCCCATAAGACCTTGATGATCATAGTAATTAACAGCAAAAATCATAACAGAAAGCACATAAATACATGAAGACTGAAAAATACCCTATTGAATGAAGAATGGATCCAAGAAGACATGACAGCAGAGATCAAGAAATTCTTGGAAGTTAAGGAGAATAAAGATACAACATACAGAAACCTTTGGGACAACATGAAAGCATTCTTAACAGGAAAATTTATAGCACTGAGTGCCTACCTTAAAAACCAACAGAGAACTCAAATAAATAAGCTTATGTTCCACTTCAAACCCCTACAAAAGGAAAACTATCTAAGCCTAAAGCCAGCAAAAGACAGGAACTAATAAGGATCAGAACTGAAATCAACAAAACTGAGAACAAACAAACAAATAAAAAAACAACAAAAAGAATAGATGAAACAAAGAGCTTGTTCTTTGAAAAAATAAATAAAATTGACAGAATCCTAGCTAATCTCACTGAAAGGAAAGAATCAAAGCAAATCAACAAAATCACCAAAAAAGGGAGTGATCACCACTGCCCCCATGGAAATGAAACAGATTAACAGAACATATTTAGAAAAAACTATACTCCTCTAAATTAAATAATTTAGAAGATATGGACACATTTCTAGACACATACAACATTCCCAAATTGATGCAGGATGAAACTGAAATCCTAAATAGTCCAATAACAGGCACTGAAATCCATATAGCAATTAAAAACCTTCCAAAGAAGAATGGTTTCCCTGCTGAGTTTTACCACACCTATGAAGAAGAGCTAAAACCTCTCCTTATTAAGCTATTCCAAGAAAAATGAAAAGGGCAGAACTCTCTCAAACTTTTTATGCTTTTTATATATATTTATATATTTTATATATTTATATTATTTATATAATATATTTACATTGTTTATATTTATATATATATTTTTATACTTTTTATGAAGCAGCCATAGCTCTGATAACAAAACCCAACAAAGATGCATCAAAAAAAAATTAAAGACCATTATCCCTGATGAACACTGATGCAAAAAATACTTAATATTAATTTCTAGCAAATTACATTCAAAAACACATCAAGAAGATAATTCATTATGATCAAGTGGGCTTCATTCCAGGGATGCAAGGCTACTTCAATATAAGCAAATCAATAAATGTGATTCATCACTTAAACAGAATTAAGGGGGCTGGAGCAGTGGCTCAGAGGTTTCGGTGCTTGCCTGGCACGCAGGAGGACCCAGGTTCAAACCCCAGCACCAGAAACACAACTAAGTGTTGGAGCAACTAAGGCCATGTGAAAAACTAAATAAAGTTGTTTCTTTCTTTCTCTGTCTCTCTCACTGTCCCTCTCTCTTTAAAAAAAAAAAAAAAAAAGAATTAAGGACAAATACCATGAGATCATCTTAATTGATGCAGAAAAGGCCTTTGATAAAATCCAGCACCCATTTATGCTCAAAAATCTAGAAAAAATAAGGATCAAAGGATCTCATCTTAACTTTGTAAAGGCCATATGTGCCAAACCCTTAGCTAGTTTAATACTAAATGGAGAACAGGTGAAAGCATTTCCACTACCTGCTCTCATCGTTTTTATTCAAAATAGTCCCTGGCTGGAGCAATCAGACAAGACAGGGAAATCAAAGGAATAAGAATAGAGGAAAAGAGGGAGTCAAACTATCACTTTTTGCTGAGGACATGATCCTATATATGGAAGATCCAAACAACTTCACCAGAAAACTGCTTATGCTTATAAACATATTTAGCAAACTAGCAGGCAATAAGATCAACAACCATAAATCAATAGCTTTCCTATACGCTAACAATAAGGCAAAAGAAGAAATCAGACAATGAGTCCCATTCACAATATCCTCAGAAAGAATAAAATACTTGGAATTTCTTCTAACAAACGAAGTAAAAGGCCTCTACAACAAATAATATCAAACACTGAAGAAAGAAAATGAAGACAACCTGAGAAGATGGAAAACGTTCCACATTCTTGGTTAGGCAGAATTAATATAATTAAAATGGGCATTCTGCCAAAAGCACTATACAGATTCAATTCAATTCCCATCAAGATAACAATATAGAAAAAGCAATTTTGAAACTCATTTGGAACAAGAAACCCAGAATAATCAAAACATTACTAAGCAAGAAAGATGAAAACAGGTGGTTTTGCAATACCAGATCTACAGACCTGTGTAGTAACAAAAACAGCATGGTATTGGTATCAAAATAGGAAAGAAGACCAATGGAATAGAAAAGACTCTGAGACAAATCCACAAATCTTTAAACATCTGAGCTTTGACAAAGGGTCAAATATAACATAGAGGTGAGACAGCCTATTCAACAAATGGTGCTGGACGGCCACTTGCAGAAAATGAAATTAGATCCTTATCTCTCGCTCTGTACAAAAATCAAATCAAAATGGATCAAGGAGGGGCTGGAGCGGTGGCTCAGTGGTGGTTATGGTGCTTGCCTGGCCTACGCAAGTACATGGGTTCAAACCCCAGCATGCACATACACAGCTAAGTGTCAGAGCAGCAACGGCCATGTGAAAAACTCAATATAAATTGGTTCTCTCTTCATCTCTCTCTCTCTCACTGTCCTTGTCTCTTTTTGTAAAAAAATTATAAAAATATAAAAACAAAAATGGATCAAGGAATTAAAAATTAAACCAGCTACCTTACAACTACTGGAAGAGAAATTAGGACCAATACTCCAGCATGTGGGAGTTGGCATACACTTCCTCAACAAGACTCCCAAAGTGAAAGAATTAAAGTCAAGAGTGGGATGCCATTATATTCAAAAGTTTTTACTCAGCCAAGGAACTGATGCAAACTGTCAAGAAAGAGCCTACAAAATGGGAGAAAATCAAGACCTGTGATTTCTTTCAGGAGACTAATATCCAAATTTTACAAGGAACTCAAAAAACTTGATTATAAAAACACAAACAATCTAATCAATAAATGAACCAGAGAGCTAAACAGGAACTTCTCAACAGAGGAAACTGAGCAAGCCAATGAATATATGAGAAAAGTGTTCGAAATCACTAGTAATCAGAGAAATGCAAATCAAAACTACATTAAGATTTCACCTCACTCCAGTCAGGCTGGCAAAAATGAACAATACAAACAGTAACAAATGCTGGACGGGATGCAGGGAGATAGGAACACTAGCACACTGTTGTTGGAACTGCAGACTGGTCCAGCTGCTTTGGAAAGCAGCGTGGAGACACCTCAAAAAATTAGGATTGGGTCCACCACAAGACCCAGCTATCCCTATTCTGGATATTTTCCCAGAGGAGCTGGAAGCAGCACATTAAAGTGACACAGCAAAATCAATGTTCATAGCAAGTCAATTTACAATAGCTAAATTATGGAACCAACCTACATGCCCCTCACTTGAAGAATGGATACATATCTATACACACACACACACACACACACACACACACACACACAGCAGTTCTACTCAGCTATTAGAAACAATGATATTGTGGCCTCTAAAGGTAAATGGTTGGCAATGGAAGAAATCATGCTGAGCAAAGTTACTCAAAACCAAAGAGCCAAGGGCTAAATGTTCTCCCTTATTTGTTGAGGCTAGAGCTAAACCCAGGCTTGGGTAAAAGGTAGTCAAACTTATGTATGAGACACCCCAAAGGCATAGCAACACATAATCTAAGGGAAACATAGACATGTAGGTGGGGGAGGGGGAGTGGAGAAGCAGAGGAGGTGGGAGGATTGGGAGGCATATAGGGAGACAATCAACAATGTTGCATACCCTTTACCCCCCTGAAAAGTTAAATAATACTTATGCATTAATTTAATTTTGGAAAATTTACAATCACTCACACACATACACACACACACACACACACACACACACACACTTATATCTCTTATAGAGGCATAATATAGAAGAAGCAAGAGTCTAGGGTGTGGGTGATGTGGGGGTAGCTATGATTTAGGATCAGATGCATATCATATTGTTACTTTATACGTATTTACGATTGTACAACAACTCCACTCCTTAGCAAAAATAAATAATTGGAAAAAGCAATACGTTACACCATGACAAGAATTATTTCCTCAGCAGCTTTAGAACAAACTGATAGAATGTTTACAAAGATATAACATAGTGCCTTCCTATAATTTTTTAAAAGCAATTCAGCTACTGAAAAGAACACATTTGCACTGGAGCGGTGGCTCGGCAGTTTTGGCATTTGCCCAGCATGCGCAAGTACGCAAGTTCAAACCCCAGCACCCACGTACACAATGAAGTATCGGAGCAACGAAAGCCGCATGAAAAAATAAAAAATGTTTCCCTCTTTCTCTCTCTCACTGTCCCTCTCTCTAGAAAGAAAGAAAGAAAGAAAGAGAGGGAGGGAGGGAGGAAGAAGGAACATATTCTTTGATATAACTCAGGGTCAATAATACAGCTACACAAGAAATTCACTACTTTATTACTGAGAACAGCCAAGCCAGAACATCAGAGATGGAATCCAGTTGGAGTTCATCAGTGGTGAAGTTGGTATAGTATGATCATGCTGACACTTCACTTTGCAAATAAATGAGGAAACTGGCAAAGTCTTAACTCAGTCACTGGGTCATCAAACATATACCAGGCAGCAAGCCAAATGATTTCCAGGAAGCAGCAGAATACAGCCATATTCAGATGCTGAACCCCAGGTCAAATCTATCACTGAGGCTGCTATGAGACCTGAGAAACACTGCTTAATTTTTCTAAGCCTATCATTCCTTCCTTTCTAGGTACATACCTCTGTATCTAGCAAATACTTGAGAGGGCTTACTAATGTTGTGGCCACTGTCCGAAAAACCTTACAAATATCATTTAAACCTCTCATGAGCTTTATGATGTAAGAACAATTAAGACCTTCAGTTTGCAGATGAGGCCACAAAGACAAAGAAGAGCTGCTATTACTTGTCTTGCATCCATAAAATTTGAGTATACAGGGTCTAGTTTCTAAATATTACTATTTATGACTAATTCCCACAGCCCAGACCCAGAGCCCCTAAAAAAGATCAGCAATGTAAGCCATCTTTCCACCCTCTCCTAAGGACCCATACCCTCAGAAAAGGAAAATGCTGAGATTGTGGGAAGTACGACCATCACACTGGCTCTGTACCCTGCTAATTCCCAAAGACTAAGAGCAAAACCACACTTCACTGGGTCCAACTAAGGAATGTGGGGCACTGGATGCAAAGCACTGATCAAGCTGACTAACACAGTCCTGGCTTGTGTTTTCTCTGGGCATCCCCAGGAATAAACTGTGCCCTGGTATAGGCCTCCAAAGTAGGAAAGGTCAACCCCAGAGCATCTCTCCCTACCAAAATTCCCAAACAAGTAAAGCCTCTCTGGGGGAAATGCAGATTTAAGAGGCCAGGGCAGGATTTAATCCCCACACAATTCGACTCAGCAACTTATCTGGATGGTTATATTTAATGTCCTGTAACTATGTAATAACTTCACTTGTCAACTGCTGTTCCAACTTTTTAGCACTTTTTAAAGTGTTTCTTAACATGGGAAATGTAGTTACATCTATTTCTGATAAAAAAAAATATATATATATAATACTATACCTAGTTAACTTTGACCTAGCAGGAAAAAATATGTATGTACAACTACTGCGTAGTTACCTCTCAGGATCTATTTTCCCTTGCTATTCAAAGTGTAGCATGTGGACCAACAGCATTAGCATCATCTGTTCACTTCTTAGAAATATAGAATTAGGTCCCACTTCAGACCTGATGAAGGAGTATCTGCATTTGAAGGAGTATCCAGGTGATTTATTAAAATTTAAGGAGCTTAGGGTGGCAATGCAAGGGAACCTGATAAGTCACACAATCCTCACAATCCCATAGTGTTACATGCTGAATTTCACACTGATAAAACCAATAATAGGAGGAAGAAGGAAGAGCCCTAACTCTTAAGAGTAAGACTGGAGCTGCAGCAGTGGCTCAGCGGGTTAGGTGGCGGGTTAGGCGCTTGCCTGGCACACATGTGCGAGGATCCAGCACCACATATACAACCAACTGAGTAGACTGGGGCTGGAGCAGTGGCTCAGCAGGTTAGGCGGCGGATTAGGCACTTGCCTGGCATGTGTGAGGATGCAGGTTTAAACCCCAGCACCACGTACCAACAAACTGTCAGAGCAACGAAGGCCACATGAAAAACTAAATAAAACTGATTCTCTCTACGTCCCTCTCTCTTTAAAAAAAAAAAAAGACAGAAAAAAAAAAGAGTAAGATTCATGAAATATAAAGATGATGACACACATGAATGTCTTCAGCAGCTCAAATCTGAACACAACCCAAATGTCCATCTGTCCATCTGTATCATGGAACACTACTCAGTAATGAAAGAGAACTAAGATTATTGACATGCTACAAAATCCATGAATTAAAAAACCAGAAAACTATGTTAGTGAAAAAAACATATAGAAATACATACCATGTTCCATTTTTACCTAAAATACTGAAACTCCTAAAATACAGAAATTAATTTATATTGATGGAAAGCAAGTTCAGTTATGCCTCAGACAGATGGGGACAGGTAGAGAGAAGTAAAAAAAGGGACTTGCAAAGGGTGTGGAAATTTCTGCAAGAATGGATATATTATCTTGATTTTGGTAATGTTTTCACAAGCCAATGTATAAATTCATGGTATGTTGATTATGTTTCAAAACTGCTATTTTTTTAAATTATTTGACCCAATTGGCATGAAAATACTAATTCCAACAAAAGAAAATATACTGACTAATTTTTATAAATAAGGGTTGATAGAGATATGTAATTTCAAACTGATAAACCAAGTAACAAAGGTATGAGTAAATTTAAAATTATTTAAAGAAAAACCCTACAAAAAATGGTATAAGAAATGAGGAAAGAATTTAAAAATAGAAATATACCCATTATGTTATCAGTTGCAGTAGAAAGCCAACAAGAACTTTTTAAAGAAACAGTGGATCAGGTATACATCACAAAATATAATAAAGATAAGGCAAAATGAAAATACAATCCTTTCATATTATTGAAATAAAACTTAAACAAAACAAACCAGGAAAGTACATAATTAAGAAAGAACATAATTAAGATGATTTTCAAAATGTAAAATCATATAATACAGAAAATCATAATGGCAGGCATCTCACCACCCACGTCCTGTGAAGGTCCCTGCACTCATCTAGCACGATAACAACTCCACCAGATCACAGAGCAAAACCTAACCACAGAGCAATACGGAAAGGAGATAAGAGCAATGTACCAGATAGGTAAGGTCCCTCAGAGAGCGTTCTTTACACTGATATACAAATATTTCATGCAAAAGACAAGAATAGGTTTAAAAACATATACATTAAGTAAGCTTATAAGCAAAAATTACTGATGTGTGAAAGAAAGATGTGATAACTGCTGAAAAGAGTTTTAAATGTTTATAATAAACAAATTCAAATATTCAAAAGTTATTAAAGCTTTTAATTAAAAAGCTAACAAACAGAAAAAAAAAAGCTGGGCTTGGTGATGTGTGCCTGTAACCCCAGCTAATAAAGAGGGCGAGGCAAGAGAATCACAAGTTTAAGAGCAGCATGAGCAACTTAACAAGATCCTGCCTCAAAATAAAAAATAAAAACGGCTAGGGAGGTAGTTCAGTGATAGAGCACCCCTGAGTTCAATCCTTAATACTGCATAAATAAGTAAATACATACATACATACATACGGAGAAGAAAAAGGGAAAAAGAAAAGAAAAAATAAAAAAGGAAGAACCAAAGAGAGAACAATAATGAAAAAAGAAAAAAGAAAAGAAAAAGAAAGTGAACTGCTTTTTGGTCTTGTCAAATTATAAATCCAAGGTAATATTTTGGAAGGATGTTACAGTTTGGTTATTAAGCCCACTGCTCCTGCTTAAAAGGTATCATTTTTCCCCAAACTGCCAAAAGTCATGAGTAAATTCCAAATAAGGAAAGAGAGCTATCAATCATAAATAGTGAAGTTTATATATACACTGAACTATGATTCAATAGTACAGGGATGTTAACGACTCAGAAAATAACTGAATTCTAGATACTTGCTTTCATTTTCCATTTTTCTTGGCAAGAAAATAAGAAAAACTAAAATTGAGATCTGTAACTCACTAAGTGGAAAACAAATCCAAGACAATTAATTAGTTGGAGTGTTCTATCAACCAATCTTTCAAACACCATAATTCAGCACTTTTCATTTCTAGTCATTACTTCAAATTAGGAAAATAAAGTAAAATATACGTTGTACTGCATAAACATTAACTACATTCTTCAAATATTTTAAAATTTTCCTTAACCCTCAAACAAAGGCAAAGATAAATAACATAAATAATTCACATCTACTTCACAGACTGACAATTCTGCAAACTCTGAAATTAAGTAATTCTTAAGACAACATATGTAAAATAAGCCAATCATTAGGGAAAGAAAATATATAACAAGTGAACAGCCTCTCAAATTAGATGACAATACTTACTGTCGTACTAATTATTTCCAGAATAAGCTACACTTTACTTCAGAAAAAGTAAAAATGAAATATATAAAAGAGCCATGGTTTATATAAAACAGTAGTAAATCACTAAAATTTAAAAAATATCTATCATCTCTGGATCTTTTTCAAGTATCAAACACTAAATCAAATGGAAAGTTTAAAAGGGATATACCTAAAATTTATGCACACTCCTCAGTATTCATTACTTATAAATCTCTAAATGCTAAAATGAAGAAAAATTTTAAGAAGATTTATACCTTTACAAGTATATTTAACACTTTATATAATTAAAGTGAATATAATTACTAAATGTGTTAAATGACAAATAGAACACTTTATAGTAAAAAACAGATTCATGCATTATTCATGGTAAAGACTGAATCTTAAGTCAGAGCCTATTACTAAGCCATCGTAAGTCAGACGTTATATTTCATAGAAATGTTTATGCATATCTTTTAGAGAAATCTTGCCAAATAATCTTATTTATAGTTTATCTACAAAAAGCAAAGTCATAGGAAGTATTCATCTACAACTAGGATGTTTTAGCTAGCTAGATTTTATTGTTGTTTTTCTTTAATAGGACCTACAACAAAAACTCAACAATCAAACTATGGTGGAATGTGGGGAATGCACTCCAACACTGCCCAAGGAATGCAGCTTGTTTACAATTTGCCAAATAAGGAAGCAGCTGTCCCAAACTCCAACAATATTTTATTAAAAAAAAAAAAAAACTTATTATAGTCACTAAAAACAAGTATGGTACAACATCTAGCAAAACCGTTGATTTAACTCTTCTTAAAACATTTCTTCTCTTGGCCTTCAGAAAAATGGATTCTTTCTCCCTCCCTACCCTGAGGGGCCTGTCTTTCTGGTTTTCCACTTTCTACAGTAACTCCCTATATATCTCAAACCAGTGTTGGGGCTTCACATAGCACCAACATTCTGATGACTTCCAAATTTGCCTCAAGTCTGGACTAATGTCTAAACACCTAACTCCTACATAGCTACTGACTTAGTATCTCTACTTAGGCATAAATTGATCCCCTGAGCTACACCAATCCAGATAAGAGAGAGCTATCCCAATTTACCACAACAGATGATCTAATAACTGTTTCGTCTATGTTCATTCTATCATCTTCATTCACATAATAGAAGCAACAGGGAGTTGGGACAGATAAAGAAAGTACGATCAGGCAAGTTTAACCATGATTCTTGGAATATTTGTTAGAGGCAAACTGAAGTGGATTCCAAGACAGGGTCTGATTTGAAGACACAGAGAAATAGTTTGGCTCCCATGCCTGAACCAACTGGATCCCAGCTAATTTGCCCTGGCATTTGGGGGTGTCTACAGGTGCCAATTACTATGCTAGATAAATACTAGGAAGGGGTTTTAAAAAATGAAATCAACCATCACCTGTCAAACCTGTGTTCATCTTATTTTACTTGCATGCAAGTGTGATTTAAACATTCCTAAGCTATAAACTGTTTAGTTCTGAATGCTTTTAGTTTATTTTTTAAAAATTGCCTTTAATTCAACATTATGTTTCATATATATATATTATTCATTTATGTGCAATGCTGTCTAGTATTCAATTGTACAAAGATGTAAAAAACATTCATCCATTATCCTGTCATTGAAATTTGGTTGTTGTCACTTTTTTGCTATTAACAATGTAAGTGTCCCTGGGACATATCTGTAAATAAGTCTATAAAACAAGATATTTACAAACCCAAGTACACAGCCATTCAATAGCAGACCAAAATCAGGCTTTTTTTAAAAAAATGACAAGGGTAGTATCAAACTATAGTATGCAGGAAAGGAACATGAGTTTTGATACTCATCCACTCCCATGTGTTTACTAGGCCAAGCTATGGGCTTATTAGTAAAAGGTCTTAAAGTCACCCCTCTAGGTAAATACCTGCTAAAAAGTAAATTACTGAGTTTTATGAAATGTGGATGTTCAAATCTGTTAGGCAATATCAAACTGGTTCCCTAAGCAACTCGACCAATTTAACTCCTTTTGGAAGCATATAGTTTTCTTCCTGGTGCTTCACTTCCTCACTAGCTTGTCTCAGGTTTAGTTATTTTTGAATAATATTATGGATAGAAAACAGCTTCCAATTGGTCTTACTTTGCATTTCTATGATTACTAAGAAGGCTACCCATTTTTCCCTCCTAGTTCACCCCTCTCTTGTACTACTGAGAAGTCCTTGCCTGTGGTGCCCTCTTACTGACCTCAAGGCTACAGTCTCCATCAAGTGTCCACTCCTCTGTGCATGGGTATATACATGTATCTTTTGGCAGCTGTTTCAAGTATTTTCTCCCAGTTTGACTCTATTTTATATATAGTACCTTTTAATAAATAGATGTTCTGAAGTTTAATCTGGTAGCATTTATCAATTTTTCCTTTCATATGCTATGTTTGTGTTTTAAGAAATTCTTCACTCCATCAAAATAATAAGTTTTAGTTTTTTCTTCATTAAAAGTTAATAAGACTGTCATTAATAAGTCTGCAATAATTAATAAGTTTGACATTCCCTAGCAATCTACTGTAGGATAATATATATGATAGAATAAGAGCAAGTCCTTTAAAGAGTTAACATATGATGATGAAGACATAGTCATGGGATAAAATTCTCAGGAACACCTGAGAACTCAGACCTTAACAGGAACGCCTGTGGCTGATTTAACTCCCATGTAAAGATAGGGTTAACATAGTCATGAGATGAAATTCTCAGGAACGCCTGAGATCTTAGACCATAACAGGAATGACTGTGGTCGGTCTAACTCCCATGTGAAGATAACAATGTTATTCAGTAATAGGAGTTCATATTCGGTGAAGGGAATAAGACATTTGGAGAGAAAAAGGATAAAGACGTTATATAACCTGAGTTTATGATTAGGTGAAGGACATAGACTCTTAGAGGCAGAGATGCAGGACATCTGGTATGGATATATAGATAATAGTGTTACTCAGACAAAAGCTATAAACAAGTTATTCATTGCCAATGTTTAATTGCTTGCTGAATTGTAAATTATCACTACTACTTGTGAGCTATCCCAAGAAATAAATAGCTGCACTGAGCATCACTGGCCCTCTTGCGCAGTCTTGCCTTAAGTCCCCTTGTTTCTCACCTCAGTTCTTCGGCAGTATCTAAGAGGTGATTGGAAGCACCTCTCACATCTAAAATGCCTCCTCTGTCATATTTCATCTTCCCTACTTAGGTGGATCTGTTTTGAGGCTCTATGTAGGGCAGATCCAAGATGGCCATAGTTAGGATTCCTCACTGAAAATTCTGGCCAGCTATGTTTCGGTATGTACTCAAGGTCATAAACAGGCTGATTCAGCCAAGATAATAAACTGCTGCTCGTGAGCATGCACTTTTTTATGTAACCTGTTGGCACTATGCCTTATTTGGCCCGCATATAAAAAAGGCACATGGAAAGACTCAAGGAGCTGGGGGCTGCTGCTGCCTCCAAATAAAGCATGTCTACTATCCCAATGTATCCCCAACCTTCTTTCATCTTCCAGGATCCCAAATTTGTTTCTCAGGACCTAGCCTCAGCAGGACAATAAAGTAAGACCTCCTCATCTTCTTCTTTAGGAGCATTTGGATATTTGTGGCCTCTTTTTCTTCAAGTCCCTCACTAAATCAATGCTAAGAACTTGTAATTTTGCTTTTGTTTTTCTTCAATGCTAGAGATTAAACCCAGGACCTCAAATCCTCAGTCCTTTTCTTTTAATTACTTTTTGAGATCAGGTCGCACTAAGTTGCCCAGAATGTCCTCAAACTTGCAATCCTCCTAAGCTTCCCACAGGTGTGCGCCACTGTGGACAGTTTATCCTTTTAGTTTTTTGATGGAGACAAATCATACCACTTGAGAAGGACAGTGTTGTTTCTTCTTTTTCAGTCTTTACTTACCCTACTTTTCTACACAGATAGGACTTCAAAACAATACTGGACAGAGATGGTGAAGTGGGGGTATTCTCCTGTCTCATTACTGATTTTAGGAAATGGTTTCTAACATTTTACTATTAAGAAACATACCCTTCATAAGGCTAAAAAGTTTCCTTCTATTTCTAATTAACTGTGAGCTTTACTCATGAATAAATATTATTTCTCAATCTACTTAAGTGTACATATATTTTAACCTATCTGCCATAGTTGCCAAATGTCATAAATTAAATTTAACATTTTCAAATAAAAACCACCCTTCCATTCTTTATGGGGCTTATTTGTTTGTTTTGTTTTGTCTTGTTGGGGGCTGTTTGTTTTGTCAAAACTCAGCTTGAGTTTTGGGGGTTTTTTGTTGTTGTTGCTGTTGTTTTTTGTTTTGACAACCTGCTGGATTTCATCTATACTCACACAAGTGAGCTCCTCATATTTCTTTCTTCCACTGTTTTGTGCTTAAGAAGAAAAGATTTGGGGCTAGAGCGGTGGCTCAGTGGTTATGGTGCTTGCCTGGCCTTCGCAAGTACACAGGTTCAAACTCCAGCCAGCACCCATGTCGTACACAACTAAGTGTCAAAGCAATGAAAGCCGTGTGAAAAACTCAATAAAAATTGATTCTCTCTGTCTGTCCTCCTCTCTTTTAAAAAAAACAAAAAAACAAAAAGAATGAAGGTTATACAGGCATAAAATAATGATACAGGTATGAAAAGAGTTTAGAAGTAACCTCTCACTAAACTATCTTGTGGAAAAGTTTGTATAAGACTGTAATAATCTGTTTCTTACAAAATCAGTAAACTGCCTAAAATATAAATCTCTACCATCTAAAACTATTTCAGCCCAAGATTTCGTCTTAAAACAGAAATTTCACGTACGGTTTTCTCAAGGCAGTTTCTGTTTATCTTCACAATCTCAGCAGTGCATATAGTCATGTCTTTTTTTCATTTTCAGTATGTATTATTAAACATACTGTACTCCTTTGTAAAAAGTTTAGCTGAGCGTTTGCCCTTCTCTATTATATCTCTGTCTTTTAAGCCACTGGTTTCTGATTCCTGTATGTTCCTTCCCTGAACTTTCTTAGATTACAAATTTTTAAAATAATTTGTTAAGGTAAAGCTTATTTATTTATTGTCACTGGTTCTTCTCTTACTAATCTATGAATTTGAGATCATCAATTTCCCTTAAGTATCACTTTAACCAAATCCCATATATTTGCTTATATGAGTACAATAATCAATTGTGAGAACAAAACATTTTCTCTAAGAGTTCATTAAGTCAAATTTAACACAGAATTCAAATCAACTATAAGAGGCAACTAAGTTGATAACCACTATGGAAATCAAACAAAAAGTTTTAAATTTTAGCTTAAAAAAAAAGGGTAAATAACACAGGATCCCAAGAGGTAATAAACAGTCAAATTCTACCAATTATTCAAGTAAGAATACTTCTTTATACAGCACAGAAAAAGAAAAAGATGCAAAACCTTCACTTTGCTCTATCAATGGAATATAATTTTGTCAACAGACCAGAAAAAATTCACACACACACACACACACACATACACAAAAATTAGACCAATCTCATTTGTGATTAGACCATAAATCTTCAAAATTGACTACATATTAAAAACCACCACCACCCCTAATAACAATGACCAGGTCTAGTCATATAAGGTCTAGTCATATAAGGCAAGTGCAGCACTAGTAAGTCTATCAATATAACCTGTATACTACAGGACAATTGAAGTAAATTCTGATATCAACTGACATTTTAAAAGCACCTGCCATACTTTAACATTTTTCTTCAACTTAAAAACAGTGACAAATTCCTAACAAGTTAAAATAGAAAACTGCCTGAACTTGAAAAATACTGGCAATATATTAAAGGCATTCTCCAAAGTTAAAACAGATCAAGATGAACCCAAACAAAAAGATACTAAAATGAATATTGTAGGGGTGGAGCAGGGGCTCAGCAGTTATGGTGTCCACCTAGCATGTGGAGGGGGGGCAGTGTTGGGGTAGAATACTAGCCAAATTATATTGTGTACATGCATGAGTATGTAACAACAAACCCCATCATCATGTACAACTAAAAAAGTGGGGGAAATGTAAGATTAAATTATTGTCCAAAAATATAATAAATAAATTACTGGAGTCATGTGCATGCATAAACATGTAATAATGAATCCCATCATCATGTATAATTATAGTGCACCAATAAAAACTATGGAAAAACTACTGGGAATCAAAAAGATAAAAATTGCATTTTTCATAGATAAATTCTGATAAGGCAATGAATGCTTCATGTTGAAAACACAAGTAAAGTAATTAAGGAAAAGCAATAACAATAATTACTAAACTGTCCAGATACAAAATAATCGCATAAAAATTTAGTAACATTCCTATGAACCTATAATAATAAGACCACAACAAAAACAGGAGGAAGATCACATTCAAAGGAATAAATGTTTTAAAGAGAAACGGCTAGGGATAAATTTCAGGGGGGAAAAACATGCAAGACCAAGACCAACCTGAAGAAAAACCATAAAACTTCCTTAATGGCAATTTAAAAATGAATGAGAACGCCACCCCAAATGAATGACCTTCTAAAACAGAAACCACACATATCATGTTTGGAAAGATTCAGTATCATAAAAATGTCATCTTTCTTAACAAGATTTAGTGAAATTCCATTCACAGACCCAATAGAGTAATTTTTTCCCATTTGATTTAAAATAATAATAATAATAGATTCATCTGGAAAAACCAAAGTGTGAAAATCAACAAATAAAATCTTCAAGGAAAATGAATAATAATGGAAATTTTATATTGTCCAGACACTAAAAGTTTTAGATTTAAAGCTAATGTATTCAAATTGGGGTGATCACATAAGACGACTACCTGTAATGCACTGAACAAAAGATTAATTA
This sequence comes from Aplodontia rufa, assembly GCA_004027875.1. Lineage (NCBI taxonomy): Eukaryota > Metazoa > Chordata > Mammalia > Rodentia > Aplodontiidae > Aplodontia > Aplodontia rufa. The sequence goes on from PVKS010002087.1 coordinate 79,200, forward strand.
AATAAAAGATTAATGTACAAATTTCTTTTAGGGCTAGGGGTGTAAATCAGGGGTAGATCACTTGCCTGTCATGCCTGAGGAAATAGTTTGATCCTGTGTATCATCAAAGAAAAAGTTCTTTAAATAGTTATTTATTAAATAACCAATAAGAGGATGAAGAATGCAAAAAGACAACTTGCAGAGGGGGAAAGCATGTCTAAATTGGGAAAACTAGAATTAATATGTTGCGATGTCCTTTTGTCTTTCTCCTAACAAACTTTTAAGGGGGAAGGAAGAGAAAAGAAGAGAAGGTAATGGAGAATGAGACTGAACAAATTATGTCATGTGTATGTAAGCGTATGGCATAATGAATCCCACTACTATGTGTAATTATAATGCACCAATAAATTTTAATTAAATAAATCATTATATTTTTAGAATATAATATGACAGGATTTACAAAATACAAAATGAACAATGATACTTGAGATAGCAAATCCATGTTTAAGATGCTATCCCTTTGTAAAAGAACATTCAGTAAGTATAAATAACAGCAAAAATTTTTAAAACCAAAAATATTTAAAATCTCACATAAGACTAGATTAATATGTAAGAGTAATGTCAAAATTAGTAATAATAAAGTACACTGTTATGTACTGTAATTCTAGAAAAATAGTATGATCCTATTTCTGTAAAAAAAAAAAAATCTCCAAATCTATAAGAATTTTGTGTAGACAGTTACTTTAATTCAATGGTTTATGCTGAGTTATTTTATTTTCTAATGACTATTGTTTTATAGGAAGCAGGCACAGGGGAGAGAAAGGGAAGTACTGGGGATTTAAAAAACTGTTTTTTTCTTAGTCTGTAACCTCCTCCCTTGGAGGTAGCCAGAATTCCTACTTTTAATAGTATAGGTGTTTGTCATCTGCTTTTGAATTTCTTATACATACAGTCTTATGTAGTCTTTTTTATTTGGCTTATTTTGCTCAGCATAATGTCTTTGACAGTCATCCAAGTCACTGCATGAAACAGTAGTTTTCTCTTTTCAAATGCTAAGTATACTATGTTACCTGGATATACTATAATTTGTGTTATCCAATCATTTGCCTGTATCCAATTTTTGACAATTGTGAGTAAAACGGCTATCAACATTAAAAATAAAGCAATCACCTATAAGTCAAGATTATCTACTGATACAAGTACAGGACTAAAGTTTACACACAGTATATAACTGTTTAAGTCTCCCATTAAACATCATCTTTGGCATGCTGAAAAGAGATTTTAATTGTGCTTACCTATTTCATTAATCACTGCTCTTATTTTGGAAACAAAAGGACCAACTTCACTGGAATGCATTTTTGCTCTTTCCTTAAGGTCAGCACCTGCAAGGTATTTTATTTACAGATATAATCTTGTTAAAAAAATGTAATGAAAACAATTGAAAATCTGATTAATATGTAATTTAAAGGTCAACTAAACTCATCAGTTAAAGGAATTACCTAAGTTTTCCTTCCCAATGACCACTCTCAGCAAGAATAAAATATTATTTGTACAACTATGTTTAAGGTAACACTTTTCAAGCTTTTTAGTTTTAGGACCCTTTTACATTCTTAAAGCAAGAGACTATATTTGAATAACATTGACAGAAAGTTATTCTATTACAAAAGGAAACTAATAAATTTTAAAATAATTATTTATTCTCTAAAAAATACAACTAACCAAATTAATGTAGGCATAAATGACTACAAATTGGTGCTAGCACCTTTGTTCTTGTAAAGGCCCTATAACTGGCCTCACTGCTTTGACTTTGTCAATACAAAGGTCAAGTCAGTTAAGGAGTGAATTGATTTTAGTACTATCAAGCCAATCTGACTTCATGGATGCTCTCCTTGGTAACTGTGAACCACATTTGAAAAATGCTGGGAGCTGGAGCAGTGGCTTGGAGGTTGCAGCACTTGCTCAGCATGCGCAAGTACACAGGTTCAAACCCCAGCACCCACGTACGCAACTAAGTGTCAGAGCAACAAAAGCCATGTGAAAAACTCATAAAAATTGAGTCTTTCTCTCTCTCACTGTCCTTCTCTTAAAAAAAAAAAAATGCTGGCTTTAAAGTACAAAACCAAATAACAGTTTCATAATTATGGTTTTATCACATAATCCTAGCTTTGGAACAGAGAAAAAATAGATTTGTGAAATTCCTTAAGGGCCTCTGAGCTCAAGAAAGACACTGTCTAACAAAAACTAATGATCTAAGAAAAGGTTGGTCCCCATTTAAAGGAACAAAGTAAAGTTATAGTATACAAAGCATAGATGTGGCTATCTATTCTCTCATTAGTTCACTATAAATTAATTAAGACCATGCATCATATCAAGTATGATTAGAGGTGAAGTATTGTGAGCTCACCCACTTCCCTGGGGAGTGAGAACTGGAGTTGACGAAGCACATACCATACAGTCCAACAGTTCTCAGGTATGCTTCCCACAAAAAAAAACTCAATCACATAGCAAAAAAATACTCAAAATAGTATTCAATGTAGCATATATAGAACACCAAAGAACTGGAAATAATTTTAATATCTATCAAAAAGAATTAATAAAACTATGCCAAATTTATTCAACAGTGTTATGTATGTAATATAAAAAATAAGAAAAGGAGTATAAATACAGATAAATCCAGAGGGAAAGACATATTTACAGAAAGACACAAGATAATAACCACTTACATGTTTTTAAAACAAAAATACTGACAAAAGGAAAAACAGACAAATGGAATTACATCAAACTAAAAAGCTTCTGCACAGTAAAGGAAATAATCAACAGAGTAATAACAACCTACAGAATGGGAGAAAATATTTGTAAACTGTATATAGCTGGTAAGAGGTTAATGTCCAAAACATACAGGAACCCAAACAACTCATTAGCAAGAAAACAAATAACCTGACTAAAAAACAGACAAAGGATGTGAAGAGATACTTCTCAAAAGAAGATACATAAAAGGCAAAAGCATATTTGAAAAAAATGCTTAATATCACAAATCATCAGGTAAAATACAAAACTACAATAGAATATAACCACAGACCAGTTAGAATAGCTAGTCTCTAAAAAAAATAAATGACAGAAAAGTGTTGGTGAGAATGTGGAGAAAAGGGAACCCTTGAACACTATGGGTGAGAATATAAATGAGTACAGCTATTATGGAGAATTATGGGGAAGTTTCTTCAAAATATAATCAACAGAACTATCATAAGATCCTGCAATCCACATTCTGGGCAGGCCTAACCCACACTTTAACCTTTCACTGTTTCTTACCCATGGTCAATCAAAGTTCAAAAATATTAAGTAGAAAATTCCAGAAATAAACAATTATTTTTAATTTTTATTATTTATGTATTTTTTTAGAGAGAGAAGTAATTTTATTTATTTTTTCATCTGGTTTGTTTTTCTGACACTTAGTTATGTATGCGGTGCTGGTGTTCAAACTCAGCTCCTCACACATGCCAGGCAAGTGTGCTCTACTGCTGAGCCACTGCTCTAACCCAGAAATAAACAATTTTAAGTTTTAAATTACACACTGCTCTGAGCTGCATGATGAAATTGTGTGTTATCCTATTCCGTCTTGTCCCAGACATGAAGATCTAACTTTTCTTCTAATGCATCCCTTTTCCCTGAGTAACCATGAATATACACTATTCATCCATTAGTCACTTCCTGGCTCGATTTTCAGATCAGCTGTCACAGTACTACAGTGCCTGTGTTCAACTAGTCCTTGTTTTACTTAATAATAACCACAAACCACAGGAGAAATGATGCTGGGAATTCAGATATGCCGTAGAAAAGCCATAAAGTACTCCCTTTAAGTGAAAAAGTGAAGATTCTCACTAAGAAAAAAATAAATCATATACTAAAATCCACAGTACAAATGAAAACAATATGATATAGTCAATTTGATTTGTGTTTCAGTCTGTTGTACTTGATAAATAACACATTTTTTTCCAAATCAAAGATCTATGAAAATTCAGTGTCATTTTATCTGTTACACTGATGCGTGATCAGTAATTGTCAGTATTTTGGGATATTATTACTTGGAGCTTATATTTTATTATTTGGGGTGCTACAAACAAAGCTCTTATAAAACGGAGAATTGAATTGGGACACAATATTGAAATTAGGCCAATTAATCCTACAACAGCCACTAAGCATTCAAATGAAAAAGAGTCACACATCTCTGGTGTTAGTTAAATCACAGATAAAAACTATTAAGCTTACTGAGGAACCATGTTGAAAGCCAAGACAGACAAAACGTTAGGTCTTTTAGACCAAAGAGTCAAGTTGTGAATCCAAAAGATAAATTCTTAAAGGAAATTCAAAATGCTACTCCAATGAACAAGTGAATGATATAAGAGCGAAACAGTCTTATTGTTGATACGGAGAAAGTTCTAGTGGTCTGGATAACAGATCAAGCCAGCTACAACATTCCCTTAAACCAAAATCTAATCCAGAGCAAGACCTTAACTCTTCAATCTTATGAAGACTGAGAGGGATGAGGAAGCTGCAGAAGAAAAATCTGAAACAAGCAAATGGTAAACACTGGAGAAGCTGCAGCAAGACACCATCAAGTTCTAGCTGAGATCCCTAAGAAAGGCAGCGACACTGAACAGCAGGTCTTCAAACATCAATGAAACATCTTTCTCCTGGAAGATGAGGCCATCTAGGATTTCCATAGAGAAAAGAAGTCAATTTCTGACTTCAAAGATTCAAAGGACAGGCTAGGCTGACTCTCTTGTTAGGAGTTCATCCAGTGGTGGTTGAAACCAATGCTCATTTACCACTGCAAAAATCCTAGGGCCCTTTCAGAATTATTTTAAATTTACTCTGCCTGTGTTTTATAAACAGAACAACAAAGCCTGAATGACAACATATTTGCGTACAACATTATTATACCCAGACTACTGGAAGTCCACTGTTGATAACTATTACTCAGGAAAAAAAGATTCCTATCAAAATATTACTACTCACTGAAATGTACATAGCTACCCAAGAGCTCTGATGGAGCTGCACAATGATGATGTCATCATCATGCCTGCTAACCAACCAAATGTCTATAATGTAGCACTAGGATCAAGGAATAATTCAGACTCTGAAATCATCTTAGTTAAGAAATGTATTCCTGGGGCTGGAGCAGTGGCTCAGTGGTTGCGGTGCCTGTCTGGCATATGTGGAGATGTGAGTTCAAACCTCAGCACCATGTATACAATGAGGTGTCTGAATGGTGAGATCACATGAAAAACTAAATAAAAACTGATTCTCTTTCTCTCTCACTGTCCCTCTCTTTAAAAAAAGAAAAAAATCAAAGGAAGGAAGGAAAAAATATATTTCCTAAGGCTCTAGCTGCCATAGATTAATGATTCATCTGATGATCTAAGCAAAATAAAGTAAAAGTCTTCTGAAAAGGACTCACCATTCTAGATGCCACTAAGAACATTTCAGACTCTTGGGAAGAAGTAAAAATAAATAAATAAACAACATTAATAGGATTTGAAAGAAGTTCATTTCAAACCTCCTGGATGACATTAGGGGTCTGAAATCTTTGTGGCGGTATTAACTGCAGACATGGGGGGAAAACAAGAGAACCAGAATTAGAAGTGGAACTTGAAGACATGACCGGATTGTTCTAATCACATAATAAAACTAACAGATGAGGAGTTGCTTCCTATGAATGAGCAAAGAGTACTTTCTTGAAATGAAATCTATTCTTGGTGAAGATGCTGTGATACTGTTGAAATAACAACAAAGAATTCAGAATATTACATAAATTTGGTTGCTAAAGCAATAAGCAGGATTTGAAACACTGACTCCCAATTTTCAAAGATGGTCAATAACATGTTTTAGCAATAAAAAATTTTGGGGGCTGGAGCTTAGCAGTTGGAGCGCTTGCCTGGCATGCAAAAGGACCCAGGTTCAAACCCCAGTACCACATCCACAACTAAATGTTGGAGAAACAAGGGCCAGATGAGAAAAACAAATAAAACTGATTCTTTCTCTCCTTCACACTCTCCCTCTCTTTAAAACAAAGTAATAATTTTTAACTGAGATATGTAATTTCTCGGCATAATGCTATTATTGTACTTAATAAACTATGCACTGTGAAACAAAAAAATAAGAATGTTATTTGGAAATACAAAACATATAAGGTAGTAATGGGGAGGGTGACTGGCAATGCAAGAGGTACTATACCATGTTGTTTAAATTGGATGGCATGTGCTCAATGTCACCCTTTAAACATGTTTGAACGCCTGATTCAAACTTCCATAAAGAGTTAAAAATTTCCAAAGAATAAAATATTGGGCCATAAAAAGGTAAACTAGTAGGATGTGTTTGCTGAAATAAATGAATGGTTCAAGTCACTGCCATTTAAAATTGACAATGTAATTTTTTTTCCTAAGAGGGAGGGACAGTGGGGGGGTGGGGGAGAAACAATTTTTTATTTAGTTTTTCATGTGGCTTTAATTGCTCTGAGACTTTGCTGTGTACGTGGTGCTGGGGTTTGAACTCACATACTCACACATGCCAGGCAAGCGCTGTAACCACCAAGCCACTGCCCCAGCCCCTGACAATATAATTTTAAATTAAGAACATAAAATGCTTAATACCTATCAGATATTACATATTACTTAATAAAAGTAGCTAAATGCTGCACCATAATAGGGTGGGGAAAAGATGAACAGTATGAAGAGAAGCCAAGGCCATGACAAGAAGTCAACTGCCATGCCAGGGGCTCTGGATGATGGGTCTGGAGGAGGTCCCATAATTGCATAATAAACCTTAGGGTAAGTAATACAGATTTCCATCTAACATACCACCTCATTCTGAGTTTGAATTTAGAGTATCCTGTGAAAAACACACTCGGCGTGCATAAGGACTGGGCTGATGAAAGACATGCAAGGAGCTAGGGGGAATCAAGGTTTGCTTCTAGACTATCCACTCTTATCATTCCCAATAAAAGAGTCTGGAAGACAGACTCTGGTTATTTAGAGTAACCGTATCCATACTTACTTCCTCAGGAATCAAGGTTTATTTTAGAAAAAAAAAAATTACCTTTGTCCAAGGAATATTAAACATTTGTAATTTTCAGACTACTTTTAAAATATTTAATATATCCCTTTTGTTTTTACATTAGAAATATCCAGAAACATAGCACATTCAGAATCTAAAAATATACCCCTCTCCTCTTTCCTTTGGCAGTACCCAAAGTCATCTTTGAGGTTTGGCATTTCTCAGTTACATTACTTTAAATTCAAGTGAGCTGCTCTGATGGCCAGCAATGCCACTTATTTCTCTAGTCCATTCACTCTCCCTACTCCTCTACAAACCATTTCACAGCTTTTCTCATCAAATCTCAAAACCTGACTATCCTGATACTAACTTCCTTAGAAAACAGAAGCACTCAGAAGAGAAATTCCACCAGCACTCACCAGTGAATCCATTCACCTGCCAGGATTTGAACCTCAATACTCTACCTTGCTTGACTCCTGTTACTATGGATGGACTAACTCACAGTTGAGGTCAATCCATCCACTTTTGCAATGGATCCAACCCCTTTTTGCCTCCTTGAGAACATCACTCTGGCATTTATCTTCTCCCTGGCTGTCATTAATATTATCACTCTTGACAGACTCATCCCTATTAGCATACAATAAAGCAGTAATACTGATAGCTTCAAAAAATCATAATAATAAAATAAATGCTGGAGGGCTGGAGCGGTGGCTCAGAGGTTTCAGCACTTGCCTGGCAAGCACAAGGACCCGGTTCAAATCCCAGCACCACATACACAACTGAGTGTTGGAGCAACTAAGGCCATGTGGAAAACTAAATAAAGTTATTTCTCTTTCTCTGTCTCTCTCACTGTCCCTTCTCTCTTTAAAAATAAAAATTCAATAAATGCTGGAGAGGATGTGGAGAAAAAGGCTCATTTTTACATTACTGATGGGACTATAAACGAGTACAACACTACGGAAATCAGTACAGAGGTTCTTCAAATGACTAAAAATTGAACCACCACATGACCCAGCTGTACCACTCCTTGGTACTAATGTCATCATATAGTATAGTAATGCATGTATAGTAATACATGCATGCTCATCTTTATAGCAGCGCAATTCACAACAGTCAAATTATGGAACCAGCCTAGGTGTTCATCAATGGATGAATAGACAAAATAAATGTGGCATGTATACACAATTGAGCTGTATTCATGCATAAAGAAGAATGAAATAATATCATTTTCAGGAAAACAGATGACACTTGAGAGTATTATGTTAACCAGAATAAGCCAAACTCAGAGAGGCAAGAGTCATATGCTTTCTCTTTTATATGTAGATGCTAGAAAGGATAAAGGAAAAGAACGGGGGGTGCCAGTCTCATGAAAATAGGAGACCAGGGGCTAGAGTGGTGGCTCGGCGGTTACGGTGCCGAGCATGCGCAGGTACTCAGGTTCGAACGCCAGCACCCACGTACACAACTAAGTGTCAGAGCAGCGAAAGGCATGTGAAAAACTCAATAAAAATTGATTCTCTCTGTCCCTCTCTCTCTCCCCCTCTCTCTCACTGTCCTTCTCTCTTTAAAAAAAAGAAAAGGAAAAAAAAGAAAGAAAGAAAATAGGAGACCAGTAAAATAGAAAAAAGGTGCCAGGGGGAAGGAAAAATACTGGGGAATAATATTGACCAAAATATAATGTTATATCATGTAATATTTTTAAATATATAACATCAAATCAAACTATTATGTTTAATTATAATGCATCAATAAAAATAGGGGGGAAGAAATCATATCAAGACAACTGCTAAAACCAAAGTCAAAAAGAAAATCTTAGAAGCTTACAAAGAAGAAAAAACAATTATTCTTAAAAAGAGTAAGACTGACAGTTGATTTCTTAATGAAAAATGGAAGGGATTTTTAACATGGGGAAAGAAAAAAGTTTCTCTTCACCTACAATTTTGCTTTCTATAGTTTTAGTTATATACAGTTGGCCTAAATCCAAAAATATTACATATGAAATTAAAGGGAATAAAAACAATTCATCCACTTCGAATTAAACACTATTTTGAGTACCATGATGAAATCTTACACAATCATGCTTCATTTCACTCAGAATGTGAATCATCTCCTTGTCCACAATATCCATACTGTATGTACTATCTGCCTATTAGTCATTCAGCAGCTGTCTCAGTTGTCAGATCAACTGTTATAGCAATAATGATACCAAAGTATAAGAGTAGAGATGATAGCAATTCAGACATGCCAAAGAGAAGTTGTAAACTATGAAGGCATGATTTAAGTGAAAAGGTGAGATGTCTCAATAAAGAAAAAACAGTACAGATAGTGTTCTGTGTTATCCATGGTTTCAGGCTTCCAGTGAGGATCTGGGAATGATTCTTCTGTGGATAAGAAGGAACTACTACAATTAGAATTCTCAAGTAAGCAAACTCATCCTTCAAAAATGACAGTGAAATAAAGACACACAATTTGTCGCCATCAGGTGCACTGCTTTTAAGAGTTGTACCTTAAAATACAGAGGTGCATAATGGTTAAAGTTAAAAGAATAAAAAACATGCAAATACTTAACAACAAAAAAAAAAACTTGTAAAGATATCCTAATTTTGAAAAAGGAAATCTATGGTTAGAAACATAACTCAAGTTAGAAAGTCACTGTACAGTAATAAATCAGATGATCTATTAAAAGTCATAAAAATTCTAAATTGGCAATACAAACAGAAACAGTCCCCAAACACACAAAATCAAAGACAAAGAAAATGTGACAAATCTTAACACAAATTTCTAAAAGACCTCTCTCAGTAACTGACAAAACAAGCAGGCAAATTTCCTTATCAAGCGTCTGTAACAAGAAATAAAAAATAGTGAACAGAAGAAATAGCAAAAACTGGGAAGTCTAAGAACATGGCACTATTGAGATCCTCAGGCTGCTTCAACCCATGGCAGGAAGGGGAAGGCAAGTGGAAGGGGCAAGACAAGAGGTAAAGTCACACTGTTTACCAACCTACTCTCAAGGTGGTTAATCCAGGCTCTGAGAGGAGAAAAAAAATTAACCCAGTCCTATAAGAAAGGTTTAATTTAACCAAGCACAGTGACAGAAACCTGTACTCTCAGTTACTCGGGAGGCTGAGGTAAGATACTAAGTTCAAGGCTGCAAGAATACCTTAGCAAGACTCTCTCAAAATAAAAAGGGCTCGGTATATAGATCAGTGGTAGAGTACCACCCTTGGGCTCAATCCACAGTAATGGGGAGGGGGAAGATAAAAATATCTTAGTAACTCTTAATAATCATCTCTTGAAGGTCTCACTTCCCAAAATTACCACAATGACAATTAAATTTCAATTTAACTCTAGAATAAATCACAAACTACAGCAGCTTTCCTGCAATTTTTCCTGGTATAATTGGTGTCAATACTTTAAAATCTTTTGTTGATAACCCTCAGTTTTTTGTAACCAAATATGTATATAAACTGAATTAACTTTTATTAAATTCCCTACAATAACAAAGTAGTAGCTTTCTTCCAGATTGAATTTTCATTATGAGTATTATTAGCAGAGTTAATAAAGCATAAATATATTGTGTACGTGCTATTAAATACTAAGTATAAGCTTTATCAATAATGTATCTCAATTAGAAACCATCTTCTCTCTTCCCATTATTTTATACACCCATGTATAAGACAGCCATTAATGCTTAATTGTTTTCCAAAGTGATCCCTCCTCTGCACACTGCCACCAGCAATACACTGCTCCACCTCATCTCTAGTACATGGTACTGTCATACTTACTGTGCTGGTTAACTTCATGTGTTAACACGATTAGGTACAGGCTGCCCAGATCAAAGGGTGCATCAATGCAGGCATTTCAGGATGAAGTCACCATTTCATTTTGTGATCTGAGTAACTGCTTTCCCAATGTGGCTGAGCATCATCTAATCTATTAAGGGCCTAAAAAGACAGAGAAGAAGGAATCCCCCTCTTTTCCCCCTGCCCTATGGCTTGAACTGAAACATCTCATTTCATCTTTTTCTGCCTTTGAACTAGGATTTACATTGTTAGTTCCCCTGGTTCTCAAGCATTGGCACTTGGAGTAACTACACCCCTGGCTTTCCAAGGTCTCCAACTTGCAGGGGTAGCTTTTGGAACTTCTCCCCCTCTGTAAATGGATGAGCCAATTCCTCATAATAAATCTTTTATATCCTATTGGTTCTGTTTCTCTTGAACCCTAATACACTTATTAAACTGGACCATCTTAGTAGATAAGAAATTAGCTGCATTTCCCTCAGTAGCAAAAGATGAAATTGCTCACAAGTTGGTAAGCCTTACTGTGCTGTGAGTACAGTCATCAATTCTCAATCATTCCAGTTTTTGTACATATGGTGCTAATTCAAGTACCCTGGTCTTTCTTGAGCCCACTCCATACTGGCTTTTATTCCCTCCATTCAAACCAAATATCAGGATAAAATGGCCAATGACTTCCTTGCAGCTAAATGTCCATCTCACACACAGCAGTGGTTAGAGTGGATTCTCCCTGTGCCCGGATAACCCCACTGAGGTTCATAAAGTAGTCTTTTGTTTTCCTTTCCTGTGCTGCTCCTAGGGGTATTAGGGCTGCTCTAATCTTATAAAATGAGCTGGGAAAGTGTCTCTCTTCTTCTATTTTCTCAAAGAATGTATAAAAATTGTAATTATCTCTTCCATGGAATATCTAGGTAGAATATTCCTCTGTTATGATTTAAATATGAATTGTCCCCCAACCAAAAGTTCACATGTGAGACAATGCAAGAATGTTCAGAAGGGAAATTAGACAAGGTGTAATCTAATCAATGGATTCATCCACTGATACAGATTAGCAGGGTGACAAATGTAGGCAGGTAGGTTGTGGCTGGAGGAAGCAGACTACTGGGGGCATGACTTTGGGTTTATATTTTATCCCTAGTGAGCTGAGCTCTCTCCTTCCTGCTTACCATGTCCAACTCTGAGCTTCTTTCCTCTGCCACATGCTCACATACTTCCATCCACAATGATGTCCCACTTTACCTCAGCCCCAAAGCTATGGAATCAGTCAACTATGGACAGAACCTCTGAAACCATGGGCCAAAATAAACTTTACCTCCTCTAAGTTGTTCTTGTCAGATGTTTTGGTCACAGTGACAAAAACCTGACTAAAACAGTTTTCATAGTCAGATGCTTTCTATGTGGAAAGATGTTTCAACTACAGCATATTATTCTGGAATTACTAAAATTTTCTACTACTTAAGTTAGTTTTACATGAGTTTATTTTCCAGTAATTTATCAATTCCAAAAGAAATTATGAATATTAGAATAATTTTATTCTTAATATTATCCTACCAATTTACTCTCTGTGGAATTTATACCCATGGCACCCCTTCTGTAATCTTAATATTGTATATTTGTTCCCTCACCCATGATTAATCTTCCCAAATGTCTATATGACTTCTGAAAGAATCAGGTGGGCTTTATTATCCTGAGTACTCATTGTGTGTTTTCCATGTCATTAGTTTATGCTCATTTATTTGACTTCCTTCCTCCTCCCTATTTGAGTTTATTCTGTAGTTATTTCTGTCACTGAAAGTGGATGTTCAGATTATTCATGTGAGCCTGTCTTCTTTCCTAAAACACACTACATCACACAACTTATAACTGTATTCCACAACTTTTAAAGTATTTTTGTTAGCAACTGTAAATATTTTCTAATTTCCATTCAGATCTTTTTACTGAGGTACAACTTATTTAGAAGTTATCTTAAATTTCCCTATGTAAGGGACTTTACCTTTTTTTAATTTCTTTTTTTTCTTTTTTTAAATGACCTGTACCATAACTGTCTAAGGAGACAGAATGTGCTCAAATGATAGCAGTTCTCTGAAATCTGTGGAGGTTTCACGGCCTAGCAGATGGTTAATTTTCATAAATATTCCATGTGTACTTGAAAGGAATCACTGGAAAACTATCCACACATGTACATGACACTAACCCTCAGCAAACTAGGCAAAATAACCAATACTACCTACTGGGGCCAAGGGACTCTTGATTTTATTGAATATTTACATCATTTTACAAATAATTTAAAGAAAAAAAGGATAGTGAGAATAACTTTATTAGTTAACAAAAATTTAAACATGGCAAAAACATATTTTATTATGTTTTCCTGGTGTGTGCACGTGTATGCGTATTTACACACCCTACATATACCTACATATATATAATTTGTGAGCATAAATGCTCACAAATATACACAAATACACCATAAAGGGCCATATGATTTGAATCAAACTCTTTAACTCATGTATAAATCTGGAACACATAGGTTTATAAAAAACTGACTTCCAATTTCAAATATCTTTTTTTTTTCCCCACAGCCAAGGACTGAACTAAGGGCCTTGCACATGCTAGGCAAGCACTCTGCCACTGGGCTAAATCCCCAACTCCCAATTTCAAATATATTTCTAATAGATTATCATTACTTTTGGTTCATCTTGCCCTTGAAATGTAGGTATGCAGTGCTTTTAAAAATGCTGATGGCTCAATTTTGTTAAAAAGAGAGCCAAATTATTTGATCCCTGACTTCAAAATAATTTCATTTTTACAGAGTGATCACACTAATGATTGGTTTTCATTTCAATGTCATCTATTTCCTTCCCATCTCCTCTGAACACACATTTGCCAACAACATTTTGGTTTATAAGCTGTACACGTAAATGTTCATGCATATATCACAGAAGATTCACCAATACTGTTATATATCCTCTTTGCAAAACCACAAGGTCCTTCCCCACTGCCTTTGGAGGCTGCACAAGAGCTGAGATTATTTCTGACTTATTTATTGCTGTATCCCCAGATCCTAGAACAGTACCTGACATGTAGTAAAAATAATTCCAAAAAATAAAAAAAAAGAAGAAATCATGTTTTCTTTTTAACTGGGCCCAAATGAAAACAGGTGACAGAAATTTTAAAATGCATAAATACTAACTATCTATCAAAAACAACCTCCAACTTAGCATCTACTCCCCTCCTTCCATTTCCTGATGTTAGTCTTATTTTATTATGGCATCTGCCCTCATTACTTCCCCCTCGAAGATGACTTGCAAGATCAACCCACCCCCACACCTAGGGGTGGGCGCTAGTCAGCTTGAACTAATCAGGAAGGTCCATTTCCCCCACCTGAAGAAGTCAAATCAAGGTCAACCTGAGTTCTTAGATTGCTGAAGCTTAAAGGTACCAAGCTGAAGATGAAGCTAGTATACAGAAGAAGGAATTTCAGAAAAATGCAGAATCACTGGATTCAGGCAATCCTAACAAGCTTTACAGTTTAAGTCAATCTGTATCCATTTTTTCTGTTATGACACTAAAAACACATAATGGTTTATGAATGATAAATGGTTCTGCTTTAGTCCATATCTGTTCTCAAAGAATGGGATCTTGATTGGTAGGGACTAAGAAATAGCTTTAATTACTTCAGGAAATTTCTAGATAAAACTTAGACTGGAAGAGACCAAATGAAATTAAAGAGCATTATCTTCTTGATAAGATATGACTTCCCTCACAGCTTCTAGAGTACCAAGGGCCTCAATAACTACACCAGTTCTTGAAGTGCTTTTATACAGACCTCCTCACCAGGATCAGAAGCCACCATCTCCTTCAATTAAATATAAAACTTTTATCTTTAAATTATACCAAGTAAGCTTTTTATAGTAACTCCACACACTTGGTGAACAGAAAATCTCTCACATCTGTCATAGAATTCTATCAGAATTCAAGGCTCTACTAAATAGGACTTCATTTTTTCTCAAAATAAAGTATCCTTTTACCAATCAAAATCTGCCATTTCTGTCAAGCATCCCAGCCTCACTGACCTACTTCAAAACTTCTCTATTAAAAGTGGCATCATCTCTCCCTCTCCAATAGAAGAGAATCAATTCTATACATATGCAAACTGTAGATATTACTCCTTCTTGAAAAAGCCTGTAAATAAGTTATACTGTATGCTTTCACAATAATGTCAATGTTTATCATATTATCTACTATAACTAAAAAGAACAGGGGGTTGGAGCAAGAGAGGAAGGGGAAATACTGGGAACTGAGTTAAAACAAGGTACATTCCAATCTTTTAATGGTCACAGCTTATCCTATTGTCATGTACATTAAAAAAAAAAAAAAAAAAACAGATGGCAACCACTCAGTGGTTGGAGCACTTGCCTGGCATGCATGAGGAGGACCTGGGTTCAAACCCCAGCACCATATACACAACTAAGTGTTGGAGAAACAAAGGCCAGATGAAAAAAATAAATAAAATTAATTCTCTGTTTCTCTCTCACTCAAAAAATAAAAAAAATAAAAAATAAAAAAAGCCAGTGGGAAGAAGAAAGAAGAAAGGGAAGAACTGGAGAACAAGCTAAACTCCATGTTTTTATAATTATGTCATTATATAATTTTATGTCATGTATACCTAAAAAAAAGAACCAATTTAAAAAAAAAAAGTAGAAGAAAAAAGTCTTTTTAACCTGTCATACATCCCCAGATATCATTTCTATCAACTCATACAAAGTGATTTCCAGGAAGTATTATTAAATGCAAAAAATAAAAATTCTAACATATATAACACTACTTGTGTAATAAAGAATGTAAGTAATAAATGAATGGATACATCTTGAATTTTGCAGAAAGGAGCAAATGAAGGATAATCTAGAAACTAATGAGATTCATTAACACCCTCAAGGATGGGAACTAAAGGAAAGGGACTGGAGGAAGGAAGTATATACTGACATTTGTGTACTTTTATCTCTGACCAGTTTCGACTTTTGAAACCATGTTAATATTTTATGTATTTAAAATAAAATAAGCAAGAGTGAGGAAACTTTACTTCCAGTGAATAAAATAAACTCACTGAAGCAGAAATATTAGTAACTTTCAAAATAGTGCTGTTAGTATTCCATATTGTTACAGTATTACATACTCCTAGTCTAAAGATTCTAAATCAATAACTAATAAACTCTGGTTAAAGGGTGTGTTTATCACAGAGATTTGGATCAGCAATTTGAAACTCTTTTCTGAATATTACAGGATTGAGCAGATAATAAAAACATGGAAAGGGAAAAGGGAAGAAATGAGCCCTGTAATGGTGAACTAGAAATGCAAGTATCAAATAAACTCATGGTTTACAATGTATAAATACAGATATTGATGCATATACCCATGTAAGTATATGTAATATAATTTATCTATTCATTTCTTAGCTCTGTCTCAGAAAAGGGCTTAGTAGCAAAGACAATGAAATAACAATGAGAACACAGAATACCTAGACCTTGGTTTCTCAACACTACACAGAACCAGGGACGTACACCTTGGACTAAGATGGAATATGTGGTACTGGTCCACCCCCTCTAAATCCATAAAAGGGTTGTTTCCAATACTGATCAGTGAATAAGGACAGATGGTTCTGGTAGACTGAACTGTCCTGGCTTTTTCTCAAAGACACTAAGTAGACTGGTGCAAGGCAGGCAGACCACAAAGAATATGGTTCAGGGAAGCTGAGATGGTTGGACTTGCGGGGAAAAGAAACAGAAAAAGTCACCAACCATCTTCAATGGAGTTCACTCCTACTTTTAGGCTGAATATGAAACTGCCCATTTACAGGCAATTATGAGAGAAAGAAAAACTGATCTGAACATATCCAGGAGATTACAGTGGGCTAAAAGGCATTCAAGTTAGGACCCAGGAGAAACCCAGGTCACACAGATCCTCCATCATTATAATTGCTGCTGGAATAAAAAGGATACTCTTATAAGAAAGATTCCCAGGAAGACTGTGTCTCATCTGTCACAAAACAAAACCTATTTTCTATGTTTCAAGAAAGAGAAAATCACAAATGTTCATAGGTAGGAGGGAAAAGTAGATAATATCCACCACCACAAACTTTTAACATGAGTAAATTAGATTATCATTTGTTAACCATATTGCCTTTACTTTTACAGAAAATGTTAAAATACTGTCTGCCTTCACCTATCCCAATCTCTTTTTATCCCCAAAAGTCCTAAGTTACTCAAATAGAAATTCTATTCTGGGTTTTTTGTTGTTGGGGTTTTTTTTTTGGGGGGGGGGGTTGGTTGTTGGTTTGTTTTTGTGAACATAAACTTCAAGATCACCCTAACTGGTTCTGGCTTTCCAATCTAACATTTATCCACATGAGCGATCACTAAACAAAACATATCTTGAACCATGAGTTGTCCAGCTGTTTGTAGATAATTAACCAATCACATAAGAAACATGAACATTTTTACTATATGCCAAGAAACACTACCTCCACAGTCAGGCCTCTCCATCTTCTTCCCAAACAACCCAAAATCTCTCACCCTGGCTCCTCCAACTGCAGGGAGCCAGGTTCTAACAAAAGGACTGGGACAAGGAAAGAGGAAAGAAAGGAACTGAGAAAGGACCAGGGGTCAGCAAACAACAGCTTACATAGGCCAGTCTTACCCAGTTTTGGCAAGGCTCTTGCTTTGGTTAGCATATAGTTTTAGTGTCCACCAAGGCTTCATGTGTTCAACTTTAGTCCCGAGTGTGAGGTATTAAAAGGGTGAAAACTTTATCTAACTACAGCGTTTAGGATTAAGTCTCTGAGAATGATTAGGATTAGATAAGGTCATTACGGTACAGTCAATAAATGAATGCTGATAATTTTATATGAAGATGGAGAAAGACCAGAAGGTACATACACACACATGCTCCCTGCCTCTTGCCATGAGATGCTCTCCACTACCTCAGAACTCTGCTAGCAAGAAGGACCTCATCAGAAGAGGCTCCTAGACCCTGCATCTCCTGAATTGTTAGCCAAAATACATCTCTCTTCTTTATAAAGTAGCCCACCTCGCGTATTTAGTAACAGTAACAAAAAAGACTAATAGAGCCCTCAAGTTAAGAATGATCTTTACTTTTTTAAAGAGTTACAAAAATAAAATAAGGAATATATGACAGACTGTAAGAGGCCCAAAAGCCTAAAAATATCTGGACCATGACTGAAAAAAGTTTGCTAATCCCTTTGTAGACTAATGCTAGAGAAACCCCTAGGAAAGCAAATCCTTCTGCTCAAGATCCATTGCCCAGAGCCAACTGATAAAAAGCTAACTTTTTTCAAAGTTGTTCTAGCTGGAGCTCTATCAATCCTGACCCCAGTTCAAGAGTTGGTCCTGGCCTGCTTCTCAGAGGACCCTCTGGTCTCTCTTGCTGCCCCAAAGCTCTCCTGGCAACATAGCTGGTCAGCTTAAACAGAGGCAACTAAGTGAAGAGAATTCAAGTCTTCTGACCAGCTGCCCACCCTTAAGAAGAGCGTCTGCTCACCCCACAGAGGTAGCTCTGCTCTTCCAAAGCATCCCTGTTGGGAGGCAGCAGAAGTCAGAATCCATTTGGGCACATGTTTAACTCACATTGCCAAACTGTTTTATCAGTAAGCAATAAAGCTGATACTTTAATCCATATCAGTCCTCTTCTTCAAACTCACAAGAGAAGAGTGGTCAGCTTTTACTGGTAACCTAGGTAAAATCTCCTGTGTGCGAGATTCTGACACAAACGCAAGAATAAGTCACTCTTCTCAACCACATAAGCCATCTACATATGCTCTGAGTAAAAAAGCTCATTTTATTTAATCATGACACTTCACCAATGTTACCTCCTCACCATTCAAAACTGTTCACACAGTCGCCACCTGAACTAGTTTGCTAAACACCTTCTATGGTCCAGGCACTGTTTATCTCAATGGGCACCTTCCCTAATTTCAGGGAAGAAGCATAACCATGGGGGAGAGGAAATACTAATGATAAAAAGTGAAAAATAAAGTGAATTGAAAAGCTCAAAGATGAAGCTCTAAAATAGGAAAATGTGACAGAAGTAGCTTAAGTGATAAGGGAATCACTCTCTAAGGAGATGACATTTGAGCAGAAGCTATTCCAAGCAAAGGAAATGCAGAACAATGAGTTCAAGAAGAGATCAAGAAGAGAATGATCTTTGTCTAGCAGAGCGAATAAGAAGAGCTACAGGATTAAAGTAGAATGGCCCACTTCACCAGGAGACTGGGCAGAAGGCAAAGTGGCCAGAGTAGGAAATGACTTATATATTGGATATCAGTTTCCCACTAGTGCTGGACAAATAACTACTCATTTAGAGGGATTATTTGGCAGTTCTAAGTCATAAGTCTGAAATGGGTTGGCATGGCTGCATTCCACCCAGAAGTGCCAGGAGAGGAGAGTGCCTTTGATTCTCCCAGCTTCTCAAAGCTGTCTGTATTCCTTGGCTCAGGGGCCTTTCTTTGAATCCCTACAATTTCTGCTTCTTCTTGTCACTTCTCCTTCTCAGATTCCTCCTGCCTCTCTCATATTGACTCTTGTTTTTTACTGGGCCCACTGGATAAATCAGGAAAACTCATTACTTGCCAAGTTCCCTTTTGCACATAAGATCATATGTTCACCAGCACCTGGATTCAAACACAGACAACTCTGGGATCCTTGATTTTGCCTCCTGCATACATTATTTCTGGTCCATTTATTTTATTACAATTTATTTTTTTACAGACAATATTTTCATTTTTTTTCCATATTTCTTTACTGGTGCATTATAGCTAAATCCTTTTTTTTTAAATAATCACTTGGGTTGCTGTGTGGGTGAACTGATGCAGGAGGACAAGAGTGGAAGCAAGGGATAAGTTAGCAGGTCATTTCTAATCTATATTTCCTACTTGTAAAAAGAAAATATTATCATGCCAGGAGTGGTGCCTCATGCCTGTAATTCCAGCAGCTCAGACACAGGAGGATAGCAAGTTCGAGGACAGCCTCAGCAACCTAGCAAGGCCTTACGCAACTTAATAAGACCTTTCTCAAACAATAAACAAACAAAAGGGGCTGAGGATATGTCTCAGTGGTTAAGCACTTATAGATTCAATTCCCAATACCAAAAAGAAGAAAATATTATCAGCCAGGCACAGTGGTGCGCACCTATAATCCCAGTGTATCAGAAGGTTGAGGCATAGAGATCGCAAGTTTGAGGCCAGCCTGGGAACTCAGTGAGCCCCTGTCTCAAAATAAATTAATTAAAAAAGGGCTAAAGATGTAGCTCTGTGGCAGTGTCCCTGGATTCAATCCCTAGTAACACACACACATTAAAAAAAAAAAAAAAAAAAAAAAAAAAAAAAAAAAAAAAAAAAAAAAAAAAAAAAAAAAAAAAAAAAAAAAAAAAAGGAAAGGAAAGGAAGGAAAATATTATTATTTACACTACCCAAAAATACTATTTAGATGGGTCTAAAAAACAGAAATACTGTTAATGGGCAGCTTTGGCATGCTCAAATGAAGAAATTAAAATTAATCAATTAATCAGAATAATAAAGAATTATATAAGAAAAGAAAGGCTTCTAATCAATGATCTAAAGCTTGCACCTTGAGACATTTAAAAATGATTAAAGGATGCAGAGATGATAAAGTCTGTGAAATACAAAATAAAAAAAGCAAACAAAGAAAAAAAAATCAGTGAGGCCAAAAGTCATCTCTTCAAGAAGTTAACAAGTAATAAATATTTCGCAGCATTTTTAGAAAAAAGACAAAATCACCAATATCAAAAATGAGTGAGGGAGGGCTGGAGCAGTGGCTCAGCAATTACAGCACTTGCCTGGCATACATGAGTACACGAGTTCAAACCCCAGCACCGCGTACACAATGAAGTCTCAGAGCAATGAAAGCTACATGAAAAACTTTATAAAATTAATTCATTCTCTCTCTCTCTCTCTTTCTCTGACTCTCTCTCACTGTCCCTCTCTCTTTAAAAAATAAAAAATAAAAAAAATGAGTGAGGGGCTGGAGTGGTAGCTCAGCAGTTGGAGCATTTGCCTGACAAGTGCAAGGACCCAGGTTTGAGCACCACATACACAACTAAGTGTCAGAGAAACAAAGGCCAGATGGAACAAAAAATAAAATCAATTCTCTTAAAAAAAAAACTACAGATTCAATCCATATCAAAAGGAAAAAAGAATTACAAACAACTTTATGCTGATAAATCTGAAAACTTAAAACAATTTCCCTAAAAAAACAAAAGTTACTCAAAAAGAAATAGGTAAAATGAACAGTTCTGTGCCCACTGAAGAGACTAAATTCAAAGTTAAAATTCTTCCTATAAAAACTCCTAGACTAGATAGATGGCTTTGTTAGTGAATTTTACCAAACAACTAGGTAGGAAATAATATCAATTCTATACAAACTCTTCCAGAAAAATAGAAGAAACACTTCAAGAGATCAGCATAACTCTTGATACCAAAAAACACACACAAGAAAACAAATTCCTCTTATGAAGATAGCTGTAAAATTTCTGAATTAAAGTCATCTCACTTCAGTGAAAGATATTAATGACAGCATAATTCACATTAGCCAATCTATGGAACCAGCCTAGGTGTCCATCAACAGATGAATGGATAAAGAAAATGTGATATCTATTATACACACAATGAAGTTTATTTTCAGCCATAAAGAAAAATGAAATTATGGCATTTGCAGGAAAATGGATGGAACTAGAGACCATCACAATAAGTGAAATAAGTCAGACTCAGAAGGTCAAGGGTCATAAGTTTTCTTTTATATGCAGAAGCTAGAGCACAAAAAGGAAAACAAAGGTGAAGGTGGATCTCCTAAAAATCAAAGGAAGATCAGTAGAGGAATGGGACCAAGGGATAGGAGGCAAGGAGGGAACAGGGAAGTGCTTAGAAGTGATACCTGCGAAATTATATCATTAAATTGTGTGCATGTACATATATCTAAGAACAAATCCCATCAGTGTATACAACTATATGCACCAATAAAAAAAGGTGGGGGGAAAGTCAATGTTGAAAAAAATTTAAGCAAATCAAACATGGCAACATATAAAAATACATCCTGAAAGTGTTAATTCCAGGAATGCAAATTCATTTAATATTTGGCAACCAGGGTGAGCAGTGGCTCAGCAGTTTCAGCACTTGCCTGGAATGTGCAGGAACATGGGTTCAAACCCCAGCACCATGTACACAATGAAGTGTCTGAACAACAAAAGCCACATGAAAAACTAAATAAAATTGATACTCTCTTAAAAAAAAAAGGCAATGAATCAAAACTTCACCATATTGACAAACTAAAAAATATAAAACATGACTCTTTAACAGATGCCCTCCAAAAACCAGAGATTTAACAAAATTCAATGACTTTTTAAAAATTCTCAGCAAACAATGAATAAAAAGGAACTTTTTCAACCTGATCTACTGCATCTGTGAAAAACTAGAGTTAACATTATACATACTGGTGAAAGATTGAATGACTTCCCCTAAGGTCAAGAAAAGGGAAAAATGGAATGCTGCCACATTTACTGAACCTGTAACAAAGGTTCTAATTAATGCAGTAATAATAATAAAAAGAAGAAGAAGAAGAATAAAAAGGCAAACAGACTAGAAAAGAAATAAAACTTCTTATTCTTAAATGTCTTGACTTCCTACGTATAAAAATCCAAAAGTGTCTCTAAAAAAGACTCCCAGAGGGGCTGGAGCAGTGGTTCAATGGTTACGATGCCTGCCTGGCGTACCTGAGGACAAGAGTTTGAACCCCAGGTACACAACGAAGTGTTGGAGCAATGAAAGCCACATGAAAAACTAAATAAAATTCTCTCACTGTCCCTCTCTTATAAAAATAAAAATAAAAAAGAGTTCCCAGAAGCTGGAGCTAAACCCAGGCTTGGGTGAAAGGTATTCAAACTCATATATTAGATCCACCAAGGGCATAGCAACACATAATCTAGGGGAACCATAGACATACTTTGGGAAGCAGGGGGATAGAGGAGGGAGGGAAGACACGGAGGGATCTAGAGAGGCAATCAACAATATGGTATACTCTTTATCCCCCCCCGAGAAGTCAAATAATATGTATGCAATCATTTAATTCCAGAAAATTCACAGGATTGGAACTTTCAGCTCCATCCTCACCCTGCCCTATGGGGAAGCCCAGGGAAGGGTTGGAAACAAGGTTCCAATCACTAACGGTCAATGATTTAATCAATCATGCCAGTGTAATGAAATCTCCACCTAAAAGACAAAAGTCCTGAACAGAAAGATCTGGGGAGTTACCAGGTTAGTGAACATATCAATGTGTCTTACTCTCCTAGGAAAGGGACATGCAAAGAGGGCATGGAACCTCTGCAACCTCTGCACCAGAACTTGCCCTAGGCTTTTCTTCCATTAATCTCTTCTTTGCTTTATTTAGCCTTTATAACAAGCTAGAAACAATAAGAAGATAAGTACAGCACTCTTCTGAGTTCTGTGAGCCAGTCTAGCAAATTCCATGCCTGACATCAATTGTGATATCATTTTTTTCTAATACTACTTCTAACACCAAATTGCGGGGGGGGGGGGATTCAATTCTCCAATACCAACTTGGGTATCCAATAATTCAATTAAATTTTAATACTAACTCCCAAAGTTAGTACAAACCCTAAAAGTTAAGGGTTTAGTTGTACAAAACTGTCCTCACTTCAGATAACCACAAATTTCAAGGGCAATTGATACTTCCAATCAACCAGCTATAAAGTGCGGTTTTCCATAAACCGCACTTCAGATTCATTAATTCATTACAACTCATAGAATTCAGGAAAAATCTTTACTCACTTTTATAGCTTTATTATAAAGATAAACTCAGGTACACATAAATGGAGAGACATACACATGGAAAGGGAGATGCAGTTCTCCCACATCTTCTCCAGGGCATGCCACCCTCCCTGCATATCCATGTGTTTCCCAACTTGGAAGCTCTCAGAACTCCACTGTTTGGGGATTTTTTAATGTAAGTCTCTTACATAGGCATGACTGATTAAATTACTGGCAACTGAGCTCTATCTCTGGCCCCTCTCAACCACAGGGTTGAGAGCAAGGATGCTAAAACTTCTACACTTCTTATCCAATGGTTGTTTTATGACATCACAGAAAATATATATAAATGACAAACAGGCACAAGAAAAGATGCTCAAGATCATCTGTCATTAGAGAAATGCATATTTAAACCACAGTGACATACAACTACATACCTATTAGGATGCTTGCAATTAAAAAGACTGACAATATCAAGTGTGGGAAAAGGTGTGAAACTCCTAGACCTCTCATACATTGCTGATAAAAATGCAAAATGAAACAGAAAAGAGCTAGAAGTTTCTTGGGGTTGCTGTGTTTGGATTTCTGGTGTTGGAATCAAACCCAGGACCTTGTTCACAGTTGGCAGTTTCTTATAAAA
Organism: Aplodontia rufa; assembly: GCA_004027875.1. Taxonomy (NCBI): domain Eukaryota; kingdom Metazoa; phylum Chordata; class Mammalia; order Rodentia; family Aplodontiidae; genus Aplodontia; species Aplodontia rufa. The sequence continues at coordinate 103,519 of PVKS010002087.1, forward strand.
CTAAACATACAATTACAATAAAAGCAGTCACTCCATTCCTGTTTACCCAAGGGGGGAAAGAAAAAGATGTATTTACAAAAAGGTATGTATGTGAATGGTCACAGAAACTGCTATGATTTGAATACTGAACATTCCTCCAAGGTCCATGTATTAAAGGTATAGTCCCTTGGGTAGGTGGCAGAGCCAAGTTTCAGAGTCAGAGCCTTGTGGGAGGTCCATAATTCACTGAGGGCCTGCTTTGAAAAGGAACTGTGGGACTTTGGCCTTTTCTCTTTCTCCTTTGCTCCCTAGCTCATGATGCAAGTGGTTTTGCTCCTCCATGCATTCTCACCACATTATGCTGCCCAAAATCAAAGGGGCTTACAGATCATGGGCTATGATCTGTATGACTGGCTAACAAATCCAGAAGTGTGGGTTAAAATAAACTACTTTCTCTTTTAAGTTAGGTATCTCAATATAGTAAAGGAAAGCTGACTAACACAAAGTAGTAAGAATAAAAGTCAAAAAATGGAAAAATTCAAATGACTATCAACTGGTAACCAGGAAAGTAAAGTTCATACAACAAAGTACTCACAATATAAAATGAATATACTCAGTAAGGAAAGAAAATTATATTCAGCAAATAAATGAAACCACTGAAACATAAAACATGGGTGGCATTACACTCAAAGTATTATACTAAGTCAAAGAGGCCAAACATAAAGACCACCTAGATGATGAGTTCATTTCTAAGAAATTGAAATTCTTGGAAAGACAAGTATAGCAGCAGCATAAAGACCTAGATTTTAAGGTCAGAATAAGAGAAAGGGATTGACTACAAATATATATAAGCAAGCTTTTAAAGTTATAAACATAATGTATATCATAAGTGTGATCATGATTTGCACATCAGTCAAAACTTATACCCTTAAAATTGGCAAATTTCACTGCAAATAATTTATATATCAATAAAAGTTTTTTTTAATTTCAAAAAGTGATATACAACCACCACCACCACCACCACAACAACAACAACAGAAAAAAGAATTCTATATTGACTGCTGAAATAATATAAATTCATGGCATTTGGCCCTTCATATTACCTATCGAAACTCTCTAAGCAACTAACAGGCAAATATATAACAAGATTCTGAAACAGGGGCTGGAACAGTGGCTTAGTGGTTTGAGCACTTGCCTAGCATATGTTAGCACCCAGTTTCAAACCCCAGCACCATATACACAACTAAAGATTAGAGAAACAAAGATCAGATTAAAAAAATAAAAATAAAATTTATTTTCTCTTACCTCTCTCTCACTCTCCCTCTCTCTTAAAAAAAAAAAGTCTCTGAAACAATATTTAACAGGTCACAGGCCCCCATATATCTATTTCTGTCATGATATCTAAATCCACTTGAACAATACACAAGTATTCAATATCACATGCTGACAATTTTAGTGAGAAGTCTTTAGTCATAACACAATTTTCTAGAATTCAAAAGCAGAAGCAAAACAACCTTTTTACTTAAAAAAAACCACACTTATCTATTTTAGGAATTTCAAACAGAAAAAATTCTCAATCTCAGTAATTTCTCATAAAATTTTATTTAAAAATGTCATGTTAAAAACTATGCACATGTACTCTGCTAGTGAGTATTAGAAGAGTTGAACAAAAATAAACAGATAAATGTGATTACAAGTTTTCAACTAAGGCAACAGACTATAAGCAAAAGGACTTTCCCATAATTTCATTATAGGTAATACATTAAAATTCTGAGTATCCAAACATTTTAAAATAACAGAATTATTTTAGTTTTTGTGTACAAGAAACAAGATAAACTTTCTAAAAGTGAAAAAATAATTTCTAGAACATGCTGGTGAAACAGTACACATTCAAGCCAATCTCTTACATATAATCTACATAGCCAATGTTTCACAAGAAGCATTGACAATCAAAATGCTATCTCGACATTCTAAGAGAAGTACAACAAGCGATGAACTTACAAGAAGGCATACAACAGTGATTCCCAGCCACAAGGCCACTAAGACAAGTAAGTGCATAAAATTTTAAGAACTTAAAAAGAAATCTTCATGCTCCTTTTATTTTAGATTGAAAACACAGTAAAGAAAACTGATGGGGCTGAACGAATTAGTTCTACAGCAGAGCGCTTGCCCTGTTCTAGGAGTTAAGAGAAGCAGTTCCAGCTAAACCACTGTCTTTAATCAGGTGCTTCACTTTATGGAGATTCTACAAGATGAAAGGATCTGAATTTTTCTATGCTGTCTCTTTTCAGTCTAAAATTTTGCCTCTCAAATGTTTTTACAATTATGGAACTCAGCTGATGTTACAATTTAAGTTACCAAAACAGAAAAACGTATGAACAAGCTTTGTCATTTTTTGAAGTGACTTACTTCAAATGTACTTGCTTAATTTGTTAATATAACATAATTATGATTTCAGAAAGTTACAAGATTGACAAAATAAAATACCAACCCTAATCCACAATCTTATTTACAGACATAGTTCAAACAGCTACAGTAATAATGAGCATAATATTCTGTATGCAACTCCCTACTGTTAGGTATTTTCCACACTACATATAGTCTTCATATATATTGCTTTAAAGAGTTGCTTAACATTCTAAGTCAAGTGTATATTTATCTATATATATATGTATTAGTACAATAAAATACTAAAGGCATAAAAATGATTGAATTATTTTTATTAGGGGAAAAGAGATTTGTCTTTGTATAGTTTTCTATACCTTTTAATCTGCTTTTTTAATGTAAAATTTGACTAAAAGTTAAAACTAAGTGAAATATAGTTATCAATTCTAATAGACTTAATTGGGAATTCAAAAACTACCTGATACATTGTAAAAATCTCTTAAACAGTACTTATCTATTTTCTTAGCATTTTAGAAAAAGGAAATAAGGAAAATAAACCACGTCAGCAGTCAGAACATTATCAGTGAAAAGGAGAGTGGTTTGAGACAATTCAAGAAGCTACTTAAGGCATCTCAACAGCTCTACAACAATATCAGTGAATTGTTTAAAGGGTGATTATGTGTTAGGTTCTGAGAAGATAAAACATGATTCTCAAAGAAATTCCTATGCTCAAGAAATGTGAGGTGAAATTTACTTCACAAGCTTTAGGTTTTTAGGAATGAACAAGGTACCACTGGAATGCTGATGTACAAAGAAAGGAAACTTTTGTAATCATAAAGAGGGAAAAAGGAAAATGAGTGACTTTGAGGAGGATAGGGAGGTTCCAAAAGAATAATCCCCAGTGGATACACTGGGGGCTGGAGTGGTAGCTTGGAGGTTATGGTGCTTACCTGGCATGTGCAAGACACAGGTTGGAACCTCAGCACCACATACAGAACAAAGCGTCAGAACAAAGAAAGCCACATGAAAAAAAAAAGCTAAATAAAATTGATTCTTTCTGAGCTGGAGCGGTGGCTCTGTAGTTACAGCGCTTACCCAGCATGCATGAGTACATGGGTTCAAAACCCAGCACCCACGTACACAACTAAGCATCTGAGCAACGAAGGCCATGTGAAAAACTCAATAAAAATTGATTCTCTCTGTCTCTCTCTCACTGTCCTTCTCTCTTAAAAAAATAAAATAAAAGATAAACAAACGGATACACCATTTCCAAGGGTATTACAGTCAAAAGATTATTACTACTACTTCAGAATAGAACTTAGAGATCTCATTATGTGAAAGACTGAATTCTTCAACAAGAACTAAACAGTGTAGGTTGACTAAAATTAAGATGTTTATAACTAACACAGGCTATGATGAGTTTAAATATTCTTTCAATTAGGTAAAGAGTCTGTATTTACCAGTAATTATCTTTCAGGTATACAAGTACAGACAGACTCTACTGGACTTCTATTTCAAATACATGTAAGGAAAGAAAACCTTTCAGAGAAATCTGAAAGAATGGTCCCATTAGATATACTAAATTTCTAAAATAAATGATTTGCCCCAATTTTTCTACAAATCACTGATTTTTTGACATTCAAAATATGAAAGATGACCCTGATCATGCAAGTACAAAAAGCAAAAACAGTAGACTAGATCAATTTAGGCAAAAGTACTCAAGGCTAACTTGTTCAACTCGATAGCACTAGGTACATTATTTAATATGCCCCCAAAAGGGCAACCTACAAGGGCTAGAATGGTACTCAGCAGTTACACACTTCCCTGGCATGTGTCAAAAAGTGGATTCAAACCCAATACCACATATACAAGGTTCAGAGCAACGAAGTCTACATGAAAAACTAAATAAAATTGATTCTCTCTTTCTCTCTCTCACTGTCCCTCTCTCTGAAAAAAAAAAAAAAAAGAACAACCTGTAACAGACAGTTATAAACTGTACTAAGGTATTAAGCCTTTTTCAAACATTATTACTAATATAGAGATGGGTCACCAAAGAACAGGTAAAATTTTTGGAAAGAAAAATCTATCAATAATTACAGTGTAATAATTATAAAACCTATTACCAATAAAAAGAAAATGATTAAATAAACATTTACACTTATTTTTAAGATGCTACTCTACCCTCATAAAATCATCACCACTCCTCAAATATTCATATATTTTAGCCTGCCTTAAAAGCTAACACTATGACTTTTATTTGAGCCTTCATTAAAAGTACTACCACGGGGCTGGAGCTCAGCAGTCACAGTGCTTGCCTGGCATGCGCGAGTATGCAAGTTCAAACCCCAGCATCACGTACACAATGGAGTGTCGGAGCAATGAAAGCCACATGGAAAACTAAATAATAAAAAATTATTTCTCTCTCTCTCTCACTGTCCCTCTCTCTCAAAAAAAAAAAAAAATCCTAACACTATAGCTTTCTAATAAGCTCCAAGAGAAGCTCACAGCTACTAGTCATGGGTAAGAGCCATTTACCTTAAGACCATGTTCAACTGATCTTAAAAGTTAGACATAAGAAATCTTGGTATAAATTCCTCATATTGATTAAGAAAAATAAATGAAAATAAATGTAAAACCATTATAGAAACCATAGAACCATCATTTTATTCAATACAGTTCACACTCAGTATACATGGATTCCATATTCTCAGATTCAACCAACAGATAGAAAATATTTAGGGGGAAATATTTCATTTGTACATAACATGTACAGAATTGTATCCCTGTATCCCTAAACAATGTAGAATAACAACTATTTACATGGCATTTACACTGCATTAGGTAACATAAGGAATCTAGAGATGAAGAGATGACTGAAAATATGTGAGAGGATGGAGGCAGATTATAGAAACACCACACCATTTAACAGAGGGAATTGAGCAGCTGATGATTTTGGAACTCGAGTCCTGGAACCAAGGCTATGGGGGCCAAGTACAAGGCTCTGTGCTTTCTCTACAGTGTCACATTAAATTCTCCAACAACCCTATTAGGCAGATAAGCATTAACGTTGACAAATGTAAAAAGAGAAGCCTGTCTTGCCTAACACCATAACCCAAGCATTTGAGGGTAGTGATTCTACCTTCTTTGATTAACCAATTGGAATTGAAATTAATCCTTTTTAGGTATACTACATTACAAGAAAACAATAATACCTTACCAAAGCCAAAGCATAACTTATTTGCACCAAAAGTTCCTAAACACCATAAAATTCTACAATGTTTTAAGTTGGAAGCCACAGAGACTAAAATCAAAAAAGATTGAATAAAGAATACAGGCCGTAATTAAGACACCTCTAAAAACATTCTGTCAGGCTGGAGAGGTGGCTCAGCAGTTACAGTGCTTGCCTTGCATGCTCGGGTAAACGAGTTCAAACCCCAGCACCACGTACACAACAAAATCTCAGAGTAATGAAGGACACATAAAAAACTAAATAAAGTTGATTCTCTCTTTCTTTATCTCTCTCTCACTGTCCCTCTCTCTTTTAAAAAAAACAAACATTCTGTCTACAAACATCCCCTCATATTCTAAGAACTGTTTCAGATATAGTATTCTAAATGCTCAGGAAATACTTGTTCAATGAATAAAATACTGTAGGCAGTTCCCTTGAATGTCTGATTACTTCAAGGGAATTACCCTATTTATATTTTTACTAAAACAAGATATACTTTTTTTTTTTTTAAAGAGCGAGGGACAGTGAGAGAGAGAGAGAAAGAGAGAAACAACTTTATTTAGTTTTTCACATGGCCTTTGTTGCTCCAACACTCAGTTGTGTACGTGGTGCTGGGGTTTGAACCCAGGTCCTCGCACTTGCCAGGCAAGTGCCGAAACCGCTGAGCCACTGCTCCAGCCCCACAAGATATACTTTTATGCTTCAATCAACTTCTATCTTTATTTGCTTACTGGTAAGCAACTGTTATCTGTGTTTATCTTCATCCCTACATTTCTCACTTGTTGAAATAGATTCACTCAATATCATGGCTAAGAAATATTAAGAAATAAGGAAACTGCAAAACAACTTAATCTTTAACTTTAGGTAATGCAATACAAACGCAAAAATGTATATGTGAATTATTTATGTCTTTTGTTACTGCAGATAATGCAGACACATATAGTACTCACATGTATACTACCATAAACACCAATCTTCCAAGCAAATTATCTATACTTAGCACTTTGTGATGGGGCCAATTAAAGTACTATTTGAGCAACTAAAGTACAGAGCATAACATTCTGGTAAGAAACCTATTTCAACTAATATTTCATAAATATTTTTTATGTATCACAAGCAAATTTTAATGGCTCAAAATATTTTTTGGTAGATAGAGAATTTACTAAAATAATCCACAATGCCAAAAATGCTAATGTTGATGGCCTAAGCATATCTTTTTTCTTGTGGGAAAAGTAAAAACCAAAGAGTTATTGCCAGTAATGGGGCTTTTTTTTTACCAGAACTGTACAACATTTTAATGGAAAATGGGCTACTACTAAGGAAAATTAGACTGTAAGTATAATTTCATTTAAAAAATCATTTACATACCAGCACAGAATATCCCTGGAACTTCACTCCTGATTATTATAGTCCGAACTTTCTTATCAGATTTTAAGCCATCCACAGCTTTTGATAACTAAACCAAAATAGGAAGGGTAGGAAGAAAAAAGAAAAAAATCATTTTCAGATTGATATCAATTTTGTATCTTAAAATTAGAAGTGAATAGTTTAATCTTTACACTCACCATTTTTATAAGATTTTTACTAAGTGAATTTTTGCCATAAGCTCTGTTTATTCCAAGCACCACAATACCTAGTTAAGAAAAAAAACACACACACACACAAACACACACTTGAGTTAGTGAGATACTGAGAGAACACAGACACTAGCACATCTAGCTACCTTGGGATTTAACAAATCCTTAACAAATCTACTATCTCCTGCAGGCTCCTGTAAACCTTTATCTTTATTTTTGTGTATCTGTATTTTCAGTTTCCTTTACAAGACAAGCATATGTTTGAAAAACTACAACAGTTAAAAGGTTTATAAAATCAAACTAGGGCTTAACGTTCACCATTAAGCATTCTTCTTTTAGAGAAGAACTTCAGGACCCTTCAGTTTATCTCTCTATAAGCATCATCAAAATAATCTGCAACATGTGACTATATTTTACATCACAAAATCAGACTAGAGAGGTCATTTATTAGTTAAAAACTAGAAATTAGAGGATACTACTTAAAATGTGGCTTCATCACTTCAGTATACAGAGTAATTAATAGCTAACAAAAACCTTGAAACATGAATTATCTGATCTGCTTTTCACTGGTATACCAGTTGTTTACAGCTCACTAATGTTTTCTATTATAGCATATAGTAATCTTTATTTTCACCCCAGGCTTCTCTCCTGACTTCTGCCCCACACATTAAACCTGGAGGTACTTCTATGTAATAGACCTATAAGTAATTCAAATTCAATCTATATAAAACAAAGATCATTGTATCTCACACAAAAATGGAGCCCTCCCTTCTAACTCCCCTAATTTTATCAAAAGCTATCATCTAAACCCAGTCAGTCTTCTCCAACTGCAGAAGTAGGACCAATTTTCTAAAAGCAAATATACACCTCTTCCTTAAAATCTCAAAGACCATAACTGCATATTCAAAATCCTATACAGCCAGTATTCAACCTTCTGTCTCTTAAGCAAGCACAATTTTGCGTAGTACATCTGTCACATCTTCTCTGCACAAGAAATCCATTCTTTTAAGAAAGTACAAGCCAGAGGTGGTGGCACATCCCTGTAATCCCAGCAACTTGGGAGGCTGAGGCAGGCAGATTGATTGCAAGTTCAGAGCCAGCCTCAGTAACTTAGCAAGACCCTATTTCAAAATAAAAAATAAAATGGGGTAGAGATGAGGCTCTGTGGTTAAGCACCCCTAGGTTCAATCCCTGGTACAAAGATGACTTGAGTTCACAACAGAATTTGTAAGAATTCAAATTATCTCAGTTCATGGAGAACTGATATTATCACAGGCTCTACATTAAACACTACCTGACCCTGCATAGGTTCCAACACAAACGACAACAGCTACATCGAAATGAGCACATTAGCATGTGTTAGGCATTGCTCCAGTGCCTTATGTGTATTAATTCACATAATCCCAATAACCCAAAAGATAGGCACTATTTTCATTCTCAATTAAGAGATAAGGAAACTGAGACTTGGAGACTTCATCTAGTAAGTAGCAATCAAACTTCACACTTGAATGATTATGCCACACCATTCAAGCTTCAGTTTCCTCAAGAAGAAAATTAAGTGGCTAACTGTGAACACAAGATGTGTTCATTCAAATATACTGAGTATGCATTTTGGTGCTCAGGCCTCAGGGAACTAGAGTCTAGGAGGGAAAGATAAACATTAATAATCAATAGAATTCAAAATCAATAGAATTCAAAATATTTTACATACTATAAATGGTGCTATCATAACTTACAGCCAGAAATGATATGGTCAGGGGACAAAGGGAGGTGGTCAGCAAAAATTTACCCAAGGCACCACTATCTAAGCTGAGATGAGAAAGATGAGAAGAGTTAAGGTCGAAAGGTGGGAAGAGGGCTAAAACTCCAGGCAGAGGGAACAGAGGAGAAAGTATAAACCATTCGTGGTCCCATTTTTCTCATAGGAGAAAACACAAGCCCATTACGGTCTAAGGCAAGGGGAAAAGTCAATGAGAACAGAACAGTCAGCACAGGACTCATAATATCTCTTCAGGCCCTGCTAAGTCTGGTCTTTTCCTAAAACCAAAGAGTAACCACTGAAGGAGGTTAAGTAGACATAAACACACACCTATACACATATAAAACTAGAAGGTGCATCAAGTGGACAGCACAGAAGCTCAAGGCACATACTGCATTAGTCAGAACAGGATTGGCCAAGACTGATAGTGGCAGAAATAAAGGGAAGTGAAAGGATTCAAGAGCTATTCAAGGTATAATTTAAAATGAGTTGATGAATTGGAAGGCATTAGAATTGCTTACCAGATTTCTGGATTCAGCAACCAGATAAAAGGAAATGACATGAAATGAACAGAATCATTAAAAGTTACCAAGATGAGGTCTGGAGGAGGCAAATCTCATGAGTTCTGTTTTGAATTAAAGGAAAGCTGAAGTGCTTTGAGGTATTCAAGTTCATACCAACTCTCAGGGTAGAAGCTAAGAATGCAGGCTCTGAGCAAGGGCGAAATCCTCGTCTACCACTTTGGGCAGGTTACTAAACCACCTTGATTCTTACTTTGTTAAGATACTAGCACCTCCAAATGTCATAGAAAGACATGGTGTGAGGACTAAATGATATCATACATGAAAAGTTTACAGCACAAGTACCTAATTATTTCCATGACATTTTTGATGCAATAAGTACTAATGTTTTACCTAAACTTTGCTAGATACCACTGACATCATTTTTTAAAGTTCCATCAAAATGCTTCTACAACAATTAATTCTAGCAGTTTTGGAACTTACACTGTGAAATTGACTTTTTTTTTAACCATAAATTACCTTCCCTTTGTTCCCCACTATGTTTAGTGCATTTTTTAAATTATGTATCTGAGCAGCTTACATCATCTGTATTCTTCACAGCAGGACAATAAAGGAAGCCTCCTAAAATATGGTAAATGAGTCACTAGACAATAATTCAATGTTAAATTTCACAAATCTCTGACAATACCTGGAAAATAATATTTTATAATGTTTCACCATTTTCTGAACTAAAGTTAACTAGTTAAATGTTCATTAGCTCCTTTATGAATTAACTGTTCTTATTGTTTGCCTATTAAATCTATTCCTCCAGGACATGAAGTAATATTCCATATTTTCAGGTCCTAGTTTTTTTGTTTTGCTTTACCCATAGACTTCCAGGCATAGTTCTGCCATGTGTTTTGGGAGACTACTTTGTGCTCTTGTGAAAGCTCTGATTTCGATTTTAGTTACATTTTCTAACCACATATCACAAGTATATGAAAATTTTTGTGGTATTTTGTTTAGTATTTTCCTGGCAAATTTATAAACTGATAATAGGTTTAATGAATGACTCTCTTCAGTTTTCTAAGGACAAAATCAATCATCATTGAGAAATGTTGGCAATTACATTTTTCTGCTCCAATGGTGATTTACATTTCTCAGTTCCTTCTCTTTCCCTTTTACTTTAGCTAGGACCGAAAATCCAACACCAACTATTTGCAAAAACATCAAGTACCCTTATTTTGTCAATACCTTTAATGAGTACACTTCTACTATTTCATCAATTGTTATGTGTGCTATAGGTTTCTATTGGCTTTGGTCAAATTATAGAAATTGATTTCTAAGTTCAAATTAGCTTTTAAAAAAGGCTACACAGGGGCTGGACTGGTGGCTCAGCAGTTACAGTGCTTGCCTGGCATTTGCGAGGACCCGGGTTCAAACCCAGCACCAGGTAAACAACAAGGTATAGGAACAATGAAAGCCATATGAAAAACTAAATAAAATAGATTCTTTCTCTCACTGTCCCTCTCTCTCTCTTAAAATAAATAAATAAAGGCCACTCAGGCTACAATCTAAAGAATGGAAGAAAGCAAAAAGCAAGAGTATTCTGGGAAAATATGAACCCACATCCCTTATGAATATAAACGCAAGAATCCTCAATAAAATACAGGCTGAGTATCCCTTATCCAAAATACTTGAGGCCAAAAGAGATTTCAGATTTTTTTCAGATTTTGAAATATCTGCATATATATAAAGAGAGGTTTTGAGGTCAGAACTAAAAGTCTAAACATGAAATCACTTTGTGTTTCATAAACACCTTATATACATATCCTGAAGGCAATATTACACAATATTTTTGATTTGCTGGTATTTTGACTGCCACCTGTCATGTGAAGTAAGGTATGGAATTTTCCATCCATAGCAACATGCCCAAATTCTGAAGGTTCCAAATTCTGAAGTATTTCAGATTTCAGATTTTCAGGGTAGGCATGCTCAACCTGTAATAGCAAACAAAATCCAGCAGCATATGAAGTGGTATACACATGATGACCAGGTGACATTTATTCTAGGAAGGTAAGGGAAGTTCAACACATAAAAATCAAAGTAACACACCAATTTAATAGACTAAAGGAAAAATTCTTAGAAATTACATAAATCACCTCAACTAATGTAGAAAAGCATTTGACAAGACCCAAAACTCTTAGATGATTATAAAACAACACAACAATCAGTAAAAAACTTTAACTCAACTTGATAAAGGAAATTTATGAAAAATCATATCTGACATCATATTCAGTAATGAAAGAATCGAAGTCTTTCTCTAAAGATAAGGAACGAGAAGAATGCTTATTTTCACTACTGCTATTCAACACTGTACTAGAAGCTCTAGCCAAGTCAATTAGGTAAAAAAAAAAAAAAAAGGAAAGAAGGAAGAAAGAAGAGAAAAAGAACGAGAAATGGCATCCATATTGGAAAGGAAAAAGTAATTTCCACTCACAAAAGATATAATCCTTTATGGAGAAAATCCAAAAAATAAAAATAAAAATAAATAAACAGACCTAACACAAGAATTCAGCAAAGTTCACATAATTACCAACTAACAATGAACAATCAAAAAATAAATTAGAAAACAATTTGCAATGTATCAAAAAGTACAGACTTGGAATTTCACTTTGCAGTCCAGCATAATAAGCCAGAAATTGTCTCTCAAACCCTAACAAGTAAAAAAAACCTGAAGAAATTGAAAAATCAACAATTCTCCTTATATCTAAGAAGTGAGGCCTAGCAGGACTAACTCCTCCCCCAAATTTATCAAGACAACACAGTGAATTGTGGCTTGTCTGAGCAGAAGTCCAAAGACTTAAACCTCTATAAGAACTAGTGCTGAGGTAAGAAAACCTGAACAAACTCCTGGAATTTCATACAGACAAATATGATCAAGAAAAATTCCAGGAGAATTTAGGAGGAAGGAAAGAATGTCTGAGCTTCAGGACAGCACAAAAGAAATCACTCAAACTGGGGCTGGAACAGAGGCTCAGTGGTTGGAGTGCTTGCCTGGCATGCACCAGGACCCAGGTTCAAACCCCAGCACCACATACACAACTAAGTGTGGGGAAAACAAAGGCCAGATGAAAAAAAAGTAAAACTGATAGTCTCTCCCTCACTCCCTCTCTCTCTCTGAAAAGGAAAACAAAGAAAAAAAAACCGAAATCACCAAAACCATAAAACAAAAAGAAAAAAAAAATATGGAAGACCTGTGAGCCAAAATGAGCAACATATACAATGAGAACTCCAAAAAGAAAAGAAAAAAAACTAATTAAGCTGGATTCAGTGGTCAGCGTTAGGGTTAGTGTTACGGTTCAGTGGTGCATGCCTATAATCCCAGTGGTGCATTCCTATAATCCCAGCTACTTGGGAGGCTAAGGCTAAGGAGGATCACAAATTTGAGGACTATCTCAGAAAGTTAGCAAGATCCTGCTCAAAATAAAAAGGACTACAGATGTGGCTTACAGGTAAAGCAGCCCTGGGTTCCATCCCCAGTACAAAATATAAATATATATAATTACATACATTTATGTATGCATGTGTACACACACACACACACACACACTTTTGAAACCATAATGACCAATATCTCCTCAAATTAATGTCAGATACTAACCCACTAATGCCAAGAACTCTACACCTAGGTACATCCTTTTCAAATTACAGAAATAAATTTTTTTAGAAAAAGTTTTGAAAGAGGACAAGGAATCAAAACTTGAAAAGGAGCAAAGATAATTATACCCAACTTAAACTCAGAAATCAAGTAAGCAAGAAGAGACTAATACCATCCTGTACCACATGACAACATTCAGTCAATGACAGACCACAGACACAATAGTGGTCCCAAAAAAGTATAAGGGAGTTAAAAATTTCCTATCACCTAGTGAAGACATCTAGTATTATAATTCATTACTCAGATATTTCTGACAATTCTAATATGAACAACCCTACTGTGCCACCAGTCATATGAAAGTACAGTACATACAATTACGTACAATACATAATTCTTGATAAAATTCTTGATAAAAACTGCTACTGGTTTATGTTTTTACCCCTTTAATCATTATTTTAGAGTGCATTCCTTCTACTAATAGAATTTTACTATAAAACAGTTCGCCATGTTACACTGGCAGTAACCAGGCACATCTCATGTTTACTTGCTTGATTTAATCTTATATTGTTTAGTTCATGATGGACATAGGTAGGAGTATTAAGCAACGCACACACATACTCACACCACACATCCTAGATGTATAGTGGGCTGTGCCATCTATGTTTGGGTAAGTACACTGTATGGTGTTCACACACCGACAAAATTACCTAATGACATAGTTCTCAGAATGTGTATCTCCATCAAGTAACATATGACTGTATTTAAAGTGTTGAAAAGAAAAAAAAACTCCAATATAGAATTCTTAATACTGTAAAATTATCCTTCAAGAGCGAGTAGGTTCGAATGTCTTCACTCATTGTGGAGGCTAGAGCTAGACCCTGGCCATTGAGAAAGGAGGTCTATTACCATGTTTTAAGTCCAGATAAGGTGTAATGTAATACAACCTAAGGCTTTTGTAGAGATGTATTGGGAAGGGGGGGGATAAGGGTGGGTAATTGGGGGAGGCTCTTGGAGGTAAATCTAATTTTCAGAATTTATATATATATTATATTATTTCATTAGAAGCTTGTTTGATTGTTCAACAAATAAATTTCTGAATAAAAAAGTGAGGTTTCTATTGGCTTTTATCACATAATAGAAATTTATTTCTAAGTTCAAACTTGCTTTTAAAAAGGCCACTCAGGGCTGAGCCTTGCATGCACAAGTACGCAAATTCAAACCCCAGCACCATGTACAACAAAGTGTTGGAGCAATGAAGGTCACATTAAAAACTGAATAAAATTGATTCTGTCTTTCTCTCTCTCACTGTCCCCTCTTTTAAAAAAAAAAAAGTGTAGTTAATTGTTTAAAAAAAAAAAAAAGGCCTCTAAGGCTGGAGTAGTGGCTCGACAGTTACAGAACTTGCCTGCATTTGCAAGGACCCAGGTTCAAACCCCAGCACCACATTCACAACTAAGTGTTGGGAGCAACAAAAACTAGATGAAAAGCTAAATAAAACCAATCGCCCCCCCCCACCGTCCCTCTCTCTCTTTAAAAAAAAAAAGGTTAAATAAAGCTGTTCTCAAATTTAAAAAAAAATGTTGAGAAAATGTGTTGCAAGTAGTTCTACTTGCAAGAATTATGAGAAGAAATTCTTTAGACAGAAGGAAAATTATATAGGTCAGTAATGTGAATTTACATAAAGAATATAAAAGTATCAGAGTAGGAATAAGTAAAGGTGGAATTAAAAGCTTTGTTTTTCTTATTTTAATCAGTCTAAGACAAAAATGTAATCAAAATACTAACAGCAACAATAATAGCTAATCATGTAAGTTTATGTATGTACAAGTAAAATGGAGAGAGGAATTAGGAATATTTTGTTAAAAAATACTGCAACTACCCAGGAAATGTGAAACAGCAGTGTTCTTTGAACACAGACTTGGATTACCTCTAAATGTATCCTGCAAACTGTAGGGCAATACTGTAGTTTAGTTTGGATGCTAACTGTTTCCAAAGGCTCATACAATAAAAGCTTGGTCTCCATGGTGGCACTTGGGTCTTCATGGAATGAGGTGCCATGAATCTGTAAAAGGTGGGGCCTTATGGACAGTCCTTCGGTCACTGGGGGAGTGCTCTCTAAAGGGACTATGGGACACTACTCTCTTCCTCTTTGGCCTCCCAGTTTAGGAGGTGAATAGTCTACCACAAATTCCTGCCAAAGAAATGGGACCACCTGATCATGGATTGAACCTCCAAACTCAGCCAAATTTAAGTCCTTTCTCTTTATAAGTTAACTTCCTTTGGTATTTCATTATAGTAATATGAAGCTGACTAACACAGGGAAACATGAGAAAAAGTATGTACGCCTCCCCCCGCCACAAAAAAGAGAGAGAAATGGAAACACAAAGGTTGTTCAATTAAACCACAAAAGGCATAGGGCAGGGGATATAGCTCAGCTTGCATATCACATATGAGACTCTAGGTTCAATTCCCAACACTGGGAAAAAAAAAAAAAAAAAAAGAAAACATACATAAGAGGTAGAAGAAACAAGGCAAAAACAAGAACGCAAAACAAGGCAACAAATAAACAGCAATAATAAAAATGGTACCTATTAATCTAACCATATCAATTTGAATGTCAACCTATTGATCTAAACCATTATCACTCTGAACTTCAACAAAGACAGATTGTCAGGTTGACTAAGAAAAACAAGACTGAACTACATGTTGTCTATAAAAAACATCCTTAAAAGTAAATAGAGTAAAAGAGTAAAAGTAAATAGAGGGAGAAACATATGTCATGCTACTAATAATCAAAAGAAAGCAGGAATTATTCTTTTTGGAATAACCAAAAACAGCAGACTTCAACCAAAGAAAAGTTACAGAGAAGGGGTACCACATAATGAAAAAAAGAGAAAATTTCCTACAAACAGAATATTTTGGAATAAATTTTTAAAAAGTTAAAAACTGTATCCTAAAAACCACAAAACATCACTGAAAGAAATTAAAGATGACCTAAATAAAAACATATCCCATGTTCATGGAAGATTTAATATTTGTAAAATGACAATACTCCTTAAATTTATCTACATACATCTCTACCAAAACTCCAACAATCTTTTTTGCAAAAATGAACAAGTTGATAAGCCAGGGACCCAGAGCAATCAAAAAGAATTTTGAAAAAGAATTAATTTCAAGGACTTATAGGTACTGATTTCAAAACTATAACAAAAGTGTAGTATTAGCATAAGGATATACATACATACATAGATCAGGAGAATGAAATTCTGAGTCCAGAAATGAATCCTTTTAGTTACAAGTCAACTGGTTTTTGAAAAGGATTCCAGGGCAATTCAATGGCAAAAAAATAAAAAATAAAAATTGTTCTTCAAACTAAATAAAATTGATATTCTCTCTCTCTTTCCCCCCTTCCCCCATCAGAAAAAAAAAAAAGTTTTTCAACAACAGGGGTAGGAAAACTAGATATTGACATGAAAAAACAGGAGTTGAACCCTCCTCACACCATACGCAGAAATTTACTCAAATGGATCAAAGACACAAATGTATGTGAAACAATAAAGTATTAAAAGGAAATATATACAAGCCTTCACAATCTTGAATTAGGTAAATATCTTTACTATAATAACAAAAAGACAATAAAAGAAAAAAATTGATAAGACTTTATAAAAAATAAAAAGATCATTCACACAATAGTAGGAGAAAATATTTTCAAACTATACCACCTGGTATAAAGTTGACATTTGCAAACTATACAGTGATATGAAGTTAATATCCAGATTATATGGAAAATTCTTACAAACTCATAACAAAAGACAATCAAATTAAAAAATAGCTAAAGAGCTTGTATGCACATTTCCCCAAAGAAGATATACAAATGGTTGACAAGCTCATGAAATGATGTTCATCATATAATCATTAGGGAACAGAAAATCAAATCATAATGAGATATCACTTCACACCTACTGGGATGACGATGATAATTTTTTTAAAATAGGAAAAGAACAAGTGTTGGTAAAGGATAGGAGAAACAGGACTTCTGGTACATGGCTAGTGGAAAATGTAAACAAGCAGCTGTTGTGGAAAGCAATTTGGTGGTTCCTCTAAAAGTGAAACATAAAATTACCAAATGATGTATGTTCGTACAGGCAACTGTACACAAATGTTCAAAAGCACTCATAATAACCAAATAGTAGCAACAAAACACAGAAAACAAAGCATCCTATCCGTATGATGAAATTAGTCAGCCACAAAAAGGAATGAAGCACTAATATATGCTATGGCATGGAGAATTTTAAAGTCCTACTTTGTATCATTCAGTTTCTACAAAATTATCTACTATAGGTGATTCGATATAAACAGAAAGCAGGTTAGTAGTTTCTACGGGCCGTGGGGGAAAAGGCAATGAGAAAAGAGGGATGATGAAGCCTGAGCAGTGTTTGGGAGTAATAAAAGTATTCTTTAATTAGTGGTGGTAACTGTACAACATGGTGGACAAACTAAAAACTAAGGATCTTAAGCTTAAAAAGTTTAAAATGGTAGATATTATATGAATTTCATCTCAATTTACAAAAGAAGGAGGGTGAGATACTTAGGGGGCCCAATCAAGAGACTACTGCTGGGATCTGTATGATGGTTATACAGGTTTTATTTACAGCAGTCAAAATAGGAAGTAGACTGATCCCAGAGACATACAGAAGGTAGTATCAACATAAATGTTATCAGCACTGTTTATAAGCTGATATTATATGCACTGTTTATATTCAATTTGTAGATAAGGCATTTAACAATTATGATAAGAGAAAAAAAATGTAACTATCATAAACTTTGATGATGTGAATTAATGTTATCAATGCCAGAAACTAGAAGGCAGATGACAAACTAGAACAGCAAACCTTTTCTTAACTTACATTAAAAGGAGCCTAAAGGGGCTGGAGCAGTGGCTCAGTGGTTACAGTGCTTGCCTGGCATGCTCAAGTACACAGTTTTGAACCCCAGCACAACATACACAATGAAGTGTCAGAGTAACGAAAACCACATGTAAAGTCTACCCCCCTGAAAATGTACACACAGTAATAATAACCTACACTAAAAAGACATAATGATCCTTATGGTGTTTGTACATAACAACTGAGCATCAAATTATATCAATTAAAAACTGACAAAACTGCAAGGAGAAATAGACAATCATTAAATTTGCAGATTTCAACTCTCTGCTCAGTAAATGACAGATTCAGCAGGCAGAAAATCAGAGGGTAGTTGAAGTGAACACCATCGTGGATCAGCAAGATCTAACTGAACAGAAAAACTAGGTGACTATAGAATACCCCAGAACAGCAGACCACACAGTCTTCTCAAGCTCACAGGGAACATTCATCAGGAAAGATCACATTCTTTGCCAAAAACACACCTTAACAAATTTAAAATAGAACTAATATGAAGTGTGCTCTCAGACCACAATGGATAAAAACTAGAAATCATTCACAGGAAGATAGCTGGAAAATTCCAAAACACTTGAAGATTAAACAATTAAATAATGCATGGGTCTGGAAAAAAGTATCAATACAAAATTTAATATGTAAAACCAAATGAAAATATAACATCAAACAACTGATATGCAGCAAAAGCAGGGCTTACAGGTGAATTTATAACATTAGAAACATGTATCTAAAATCAGTAATTTAAGCTTCCACTTTAAAAAACTAGAAGAGAAGCAGCCTGGCACAATGGCATACATCTATAATCCCAGCTACTAAGGAAATGGAGGCAGGATTATAAATTCAAGGTGAACTCAGCAATGGAGTGAGACACTTAGCAACTCAGTGAGACCCTGTGTCAAAATGAAAAATAAAAAAGGCTGGAGATGGAGCTCAGTGGTAAAACATGATAGGTTCAATCCCCAGTACCAAAACCAAAGAAAGAAGCTAGAAGAAAAGCAAATTAAATATAAAATAAGCAGGAAAAAACAGCAAAAATTAATGAAATTGAAAATAAGAAATCAATAGAGGAAAAAATGAACAAAACAAAAGCTGATATTTTTTTAAAGATCAGTAAGTTGATAAGCCCAGCCTGTAAGAGAGAGAGAGAGAGAGAGGAAAAAACACAAATTTACTGATATTCAAAATGAAAGAGGGTTCATCATTACTGATCTCTTCCTATTAAAAGCATGATAAAAGAAAATGATGAACTTTATAACCACAAATTTGATAGCTTAAATGAAAAGAGCCAATTCCCTGGAAGATAAAATATAAATGCAAACAAGGAGAAATAGCACTGAAAAGACCTGTATCTATTAAAGAAACAGAATCAATAATTAATAAGCTTCCAAAACAAAGTATCAGACCCAGAAGATTTTATGGGTAAATTCCACTGACAAAATATCAAAGAAATTATAACACATCTTTACAATCTCTTACAGAAAATTGATGCAGAAGGAACACTTACTAGCTCATTCTATGAGGTTAGCATTATCCTCATAACAAAATCAGAAAAAGGCATACAAGAATGGAAAGCTATTCCTATACACTAATAATAATAGGACTGATGAAGAAGTCAGGAAATCAGTCCCATTCAAAATATCTTCGAAAGAAATAAAATACTTGGGAATTAACCTTACAAGGCAAATCAAAGATCTCTTCAACGAAAATTATCAGTCATTGAAGAATGAAATACAAGACAACCTAAGAAGATGGAAAGATGTCCCATGCTCTTGGTTAGGCAGAATTAATAAAAATTAATAAAAATGGCCATTCTACCAAAAGCTTTATAGAGATTTAATGCTATCCCCATAAAGATACCTATGTCATTTTTTACTGACATAGAAAAAGCAATTCTCAAATTCATTTGGAACAATAAGAAACCTAGAATTGCCAAACCACTACTAAGTAAGAAAGATGAAACAGGCGGTTTCGCCATACCATATTTAAAACTATACTATAGAGGCGTAGTAACAAAGATAGCATGGTACTGTATCAAGATAGGAAAGAAGACCAATGGAATAGAATAGAAGACCCTGAAACAAACCCTCAAATCTTTAAACATCTGATTTTTGACAAACGGGGACAAAATATTATATGGAGGGGAGAGAGCCTCTTCAACAAATGGTGTTGGACAAACTGGACAGCCACTTGCAGAAAGTTGAAATTAGACCCATATTCTTCTCCTTGCACGAGAATCAAATCAAAATGGATCAAGGAGCTAGGAATTAAAACAGCTACCTTGCAACTGATGGAAGACAAATTAGGTCCAACACTTCAACATCTGGGAGTAGGCAAAGACTTTCTCAACATGTCTCCTAAAGTGAAGGAAGTAAAGTCAAAAATCAGTGAATGGGATGCCATCAAGCTAAAATGCTTTTGTACTTCCAAGGAAACAATCAAACGAGTCAAGAGATTTCCTACAGAAATGGCGAGAATCATGGGCTATGATTCCTCTGACAGGGGCCTCATATTCAGAATCTACAAAATCCTCAAAAATCTCAACTACAAAAATACACACAACCCAATTAATAAATGGGCCAAACAGCTAAATAGAAACTTCTCAACAGAAGACATTGACCAAGCCAATGAATACATGAGAAAGTGCTCTAAATCACTAGTAATCAGAGAAATGCAAATGAAAACTACATTAAGATATCATCTCACGCCAGTCAGAATGGCAAAAATGAAGAAAATAAACAATAATAGATGCTGGAGGGGCTGTGGAGAGATAGGCACACTAAGAGCTGCAGACTGGTTCAGCCCCTCTGGAAAGCAGTGTGGCGAATCCTCAAAAAACTAGGGATGAGCCCACCATTCAATCCTGCTATTCTACTCCTGGGTATTTTTCCCAGGGATTTAGAATCAGCTCTTTATAGACTATAGAATATAGAATCAGCAATATCTATGTTCATAGCAGCTCAATTTACTATTGCTAGATTATGGAAACAACCCAGATGTCTCTCACTGGATGAATGGATCCAAAAACTGGTACATTTATACCATGGAGTTCTACACAGCAATTAGAAACAATGATATTGTAGCCGTCAAAGTAAATGGATGGCTATGGAAGAAATTATGCTGAGTAAAATCAGCTTAACCCAGAGAACCAAGGGTCGAATGTCTCCACTCATCTGTGGAGGCTGGAACTAGACCCTGGCCATTGAGAGAGGTGGTCTAGTATCATGTGTTAAATCCAGATAAGGTGTAATGTTATACAACATAATACTTTTTTAGAGATATTGTGGGAA